>JAMKCH010067038.1:0-24337 GCA_023653785.1 Ophioderma brevispina
ATTTATGCAAATGTGTGACAATTTAACCATGTCCGTACATTTTCTTTTAGGTTATGTGAAAAATAAAATGTATGTTAAACTAAATTTGGTGTGCATTGTAGTATCTCTAGCTCTATGTTGGCGCGGTGGTTTTCTCAGCCACCAACTTACGCGTGGCAGATTAGCTTCTGCGCTCTCCGGCTGCTTTGAGAAAAATTGCACGCAGTCCACATTTTTTTTATATTCAGGCCCACTCCCGCGATACATCGCCAAAAACAATGGTTTTGGGTTTGAGAATTACTCAAAATGCCAAATAATAACAAACAAACATTTTGGCTACTAACAATTCAGGTGTTTGCATTTTTGAAAGCTTAAAAGGATGAAATTCTTGAGGATAGTTACGTGTCAACATCACTCAGCTTATTTCCGGTCTGCCATTTTTGGACTCCCTAGCATGGCCAACTGGGCGTGCGTCCTTAGTATAGTCATGAATGTTTTTCAGAAATGGTTTGCCGATTGGTTAAGCTGTCATTTATGGAAATTTTGGTCAGCAAATGATTTTTTTTGATTGGCTACCCAGTGCGATTGGCGTGGGGGCATCAAAGTGGCGATGTTTTATGTGGTGAAGAACTTGTGATGGATACCTAGGCAGGTACGGGAAAGAAATCAGCTGAGACAAACTTGCACTTTAAAAATATTAAGGTTTGTGAATCGGTACCCATTTTTTATCTCTGGCAAGAAGTAAAATTGGGACGTTTCCAATTCCCACATATTAACATGGACATGTGGTTTTGCCCGTCGCGCCAGTTGAATTTTTTTGGACCCCAAAATTCATGTGTCATCCGCCAAAGTAGCTAATTTTCCAAAATCGCGTCCTGGACGCAGAAACGTAGAAAAATGCGACCCCTGCCCATGTAGTGTGCCAATGGACTAGGCCATAAAATCACTATGTTGGTTATGCAGAGGACCCTCTAGCAATTCTCAATTATATTGGGGTTTATACTTTATTCCATTAGGCTTGATTGATTTACTTTCATCCAAGCTTTATACACTAAGGAAAATTACGTGGCTCAATGATGATTAAAGGTGGCAACCAGAGATTTCACACATCAGCTGTCCCGAAAAAAATTGCAAGTACTAATTTTTGCCCTGATGTAAAGCTTTCCATCGAAATATCCCCATCTGAAGGATTAAACTGAGAATTGATTCTTTGGTACAAAATTGAAATTCTAATTTCATATAGGAGCAAATACAATTCAGCCTAGTTTTATTAGACCCACGAAGTACTCCGTGTGTCTATAGTACTGGGGGTTTTGAAGCCAATGGTTTTGGTAACTGCGGTGTTTATCCTTATATCTATTGTCTGAAATTTTGCATGTGTGTTTGGATTACGTGGGAAAAATATGAGCGTTTTCGTTTGTGACAATAAGGTTTGTGAAAGCAGTTTAGGGTCTAAACAAACAATTACTTGAATTTGGTTCGTGATTGTCATACGCTCTTTTTGGATGTGTGCATTGTAAATGGCCTGGAAGCAGTGGGATAGCAAAAGTCAATCACCGTAAGCCTCTGGCAAGCCTTCGCATTATCACTTGTTCCTTAGTTGTGTCAATCAATGTGCTTGCAATTGTGGTTTGTTTACACTAATTCGGGGTCACTTATTATGGGAAAGCGTGCCTAGAGGTTCGGGTGCTTCCCTCTGGCGCAAATTTACCTTAAAATTCCGTGCTTCGAATCCCGGTGTGGTTCGTGGCACTTGCTGGGAGTTATTCGGGTACTATAAATTCTGGATTTTGATCTGTATACTAGCTTTGATTAAATACAGAATACCCATCTCCTCGCATGGTCACTGAAATTGGAAAAATGACTCATGAAAGCATCCCGTCCTTCGGAGGGGACTTAAGCCGTCGGTCCCGTGTACAGAGAGTCCAACTGTACATGTACACTCAGTCAGTGTCGAATAAGAGTAGCCGGTGTAAACCCCTGACTGTTCCCATCCGCCCCAGCCTCAAATAGCGGGCCATGTTATGGGAGCGTCCTTAGGCATGATACGCGCGGCCCCGGATCAGCACACTAGCTGAACAAATCCTGACACCACCACAAAGCCATTACCAATGACTTGTGGGATACGACAAACAACCAAAGGGTCCACTTACCTTCAAGGGGGGATGGATATTTGGCTAGTTAGCTCAAGGCTAGTTAAATCAGAAACTCCAGAGGGCGCCCCATTTTAGGCCTAGAGTATTTTCTGGCTGCTCACGGCGAGTTATGTTTTTGGACCTCAGGCTCGTTATTTTTCTGTTCACTTAGGCTAGTTATTTACGTTTTGTCCCTTGGGGGAGAATAATTTTTTTCGTCCCTTGGGAAATAATTTTTCGGCCCTTGGTAGAAAATTTTCATCCCTTGGGAGAAAAATTTTTTGTTCCCTTGGGATAGTAACATTTGGTCGCTCAGGCTAGTTATTTTTGGGGTTCAACTCAAGGCTTGTTATTTATTTGGTCGCTCAGGCTAGTTATTTTCTGGTCCCCTCAGGCTAGTTGATTTCTTGGTTGTCAAGCTAATTATTTTTTCTGGTTGCTCAGGCTATTTATTTTTTGTGCCATGTTGCTCACAACCACTTTTATTATTAAACTCCCGCAATCGCCACGGCACGAGAATACACCACTGTTTTATGAGTTAAGTGCTCATAAATTTGTCACGGAATTCAAACAAATTGATATTCCATCTTAGTTTGACATATTTCCAGGACGTATCCCAACCCCAACCCCAAGAGTCTATGCTGACTGTTCTCAATGTCAATCCTCATGACCCTGAGTATTAATATCTGAATTCTCCTTATTTCTTTCTTCTGTTTTCTCTTTCCTTTTTGTTAACAACTATATTACACTAACTTTGTTTTGGACTAAAAATAAACTAGCTTGGGCAGACCACAAAATAACTAGCCGGGGCGACCAAGCATAACTACTGAGGACCAGAAAAATACTAGCCTAAAGTGGCCAGCAATAACTAGCCTTGAGCAACCAAGAAATAACTAGCCTGATGCAAACCAAAACTTCCTAACTTCTTTTTCCCAAGGGACAAAAAATTAGTCTCCCATGGGTCAAAACAATTAGTCTCCAAAGGACCAAAATTTTAAAAGCCCCAAGGGATGTGAAGGGACGCAATAAAATAACTACCTGAGGTCCAAAAAATACCTAGCCCTTAGCGTCCAGAAAATAACTAGCCTAAATGGTACGCCCTCTGGAGTTTCTGAATTTAACTAGCCTAGAGCTAACTAGCCATATCCTATCCCCCCTTGCAAGGACATATTCAATGTCTGTTTGTATTTCCAGGCTCAACACTTTCGGTCAGAATGAGTATTTTGAAAAATGGTTTATATTTCCTCAGAATGTAATTTGTGTTATTTCCATGATAAGCCTCAGTGCATGCAACCAATTCGAATTTGACACTAGTGACTGCTCAATTAATTATCTGGTCAGTCAGATAGTTTAAATCCTCTACCCAGTAAAAATAATTTCTTTCTCAATTTAAAATAACTGTCTGGAATTTTCTGATCCATAACCTTTCCTGTTTGTGTGTGTATATATATCGTCACGATATCTTCCAAACAGGCCAATCGACCGAAAAGTCACAGTTTTTCTCGAGATATAGGCGATTGAAGTTTTCGAGAATTATGAACTTTGCCTGTCTAAAATTTTAACATTTTAGGAAAATGATTTTAATGTGGGCCATTATGGACCTTGAAACGTTCTTCATTTTTTTAGGCACTGATCTTTTCCATTCCCTTTCCTCTGTTTTCCTTGTCAATTTAATTACAAAGTGATTGATCTGTTTTGCAAAAACTAAAAAAAAAACGTCCCTGTTTCTATGTCAAGGAGACCGAATGCAACATTGGCTGTTTGGCGTACTCAAAAAGAGTCCGATCGATCGCCTCAGGCGGTGGTATTTAACATGTTTCAACTACTTTTGCCTGCGGAGGGCGCTAGTAATGACTATGCTTTTTGTACGTTTTCTAAGGTGTCATTGTCTCTTACACAGGCAAAATAATGTGCATGAAAATAGAAAGAGAATGATGAGGTTCTACAATTTTTATTTTGTATTAGAATTGATTTAATCAAATATGTAATACTCAATGTAATATATACATCAAGCTATAAATATACACTTTAATTTTATAAATATACAGTAATTTGAATGGAAATATAAAAAAGATGGATTTTCTATGGGTTTTGTTGGAAAATTGCTGGCCAGAAATTTTCTTGTAAATTTCTATATAGCATTTTTTTTTTCTGGTCAACTTTAGTAATTTATTATAATTGAAAAGTCCATATATGAATGTACGATAAGTTGAGTTCTATTCTCGAAAAAAATCGTAATAAGCTCTCAGTTGTAGTCGTTTTAATACGCCTTTAAATTGGACATAAAATTTACAGTATTTTGCCGTATTTCCAAATTGTAGCATCGTCCCACATGTGTAAGTACAAGGACATCCAAAGCGTATGTCTAACGTTGAAACCCTGGTTTTGTTAATTATTGGACATAGTAACGTTAAGTGGAACAAGTTGTGGTATTTTACTGTTTATGGGAAGGTGTAATATTTTTATATTTTTTTAGAGTAAAAGGAATCAATGTCACTAGGTTGATCAAGAAGAAAGCTTTATCTTACTATCAATCATTTATATTTGTTTAATTTACGAGGCGTTCGGACGAACATCACTTTAATTTTAATGATCGACCATACAACACATGTTTATAATGATACTGATTTCAGTCACAATTCACAAAACAACGGTTTAAAAATCATATGGTATCGTTTACATTTATAGTTATTAAATTTTCAGTAGTCCCAACTGTCACTGAAAATAAATACATATTGAGTAGGCTTACTACTTTCATTCAAGTACGACAACCATAGGAAGTAATATTAGCAATATGTCTCAAATGAACGTATCAAAACTGTAAAAATAACGACTTCGCAGTGTATATCCGAACATTGGAAATTAAATTGATATTCCCATGGATAATTATTTAATTTTTGTCATCAACCAGATCATTGCGTATATGTGTGACCTTGGATTCATTGCACTCTTGAGTAGTTGCCTCGTATACTGGCTGGTGTTGCAAACTTTCTATGAGTAAAAAACTAACCATTTTGAGGTTAGATGGCTTTGCTGACAAGACTTCTGAAGTTTGATTTCAATTAAACAAATTGTGCCATATTTCTGATTATCAAAGAGGTATTTATATTGAAAGCAGAATAGACTTTTCTCAATGTAAACATCTTTTGTTATTGGAATTGAAAGGAAAATTAATTCCTGTAATCTTCCTCAAAGCGTAATCGGGTTGCATTCAATTTTAATTGATCATTTCAATGAGTATCTTTTAAGTTCCGATTGATCATGTTTTTAATTGAGATGGCTGAAAATGTGAATGATAATTTGTCTCCATGTACTCAAAACCATATTACTCTATGGCTTATTTAGTAAACACAGATAAATTATCCAGTTAGTGAAATTATTAATCAACATAAGTTGCTGAACACTCAAAAATAATTCGTTGGAGGTGGGAAAATATAGGAACAGAAAAAGAGGAAAATGAAAAAAGATTTGAGGTTCTTGTTTTAATTTGCCATTATTGATCTTAACCCTCGCCTACCTAAAGGGGGGGGGGTTAGCACCCCTTTCAGGTTTTACCAGCTAGCTAAAACCCGTTTGGTTGCCAGATTATTGAATGTATGTCCAATTGAAAATATTTTGCTTCCTTTTATCAAAACAAAAATCACCGGGCTATAGGAAAGATAAAGGGGATCCAAAAAATTTGAGGAAATAATCACATTTTTATGATGGGAAATGACTAGTTTTATATGAGAGAATTTTAGTGATTATAATAAGGTGTGTTTGGGTCGCTTTTTTTTTTTTCTTTTTTTTTTTTTTTTTTTCTAAAAAGTGCGAAAATATCAATTTCCACCCTATATTCAGTATTTAACACTTTCCTCAACATAATTATGACGTCATAGTGACGTTATTATGGGATGTTGGTACTTACTTTGGTACAAATGGAAAAAAGAACGCTTTGTTCGTTCGTGCAAGTCCAAAATCACAGTGGAAGATCCGTCTTTAACAAGCTGATAGTTTAATAATCCAGGTTGATCAGGCCTGGAAAATTCCTCTTGGGGACTTGTAAAACCACACAGTCATCTATGATGTGGCTACTGGTTTGTGGCTCTCCACAATCGCAGTTTGGTTGAAGGTTCTACTCCGATCTGTGAAGGAAGTTCTTTGTACGACCAACGCCAGATCTGAGTCTGTTGAGGTTGACCCATGCTTTCCATCAAGGTCACAGCCTTTGGGTTTGCTAGATGGGCTTGTCCCAAAAAAATGCTTAGGTTTCAAAGTAGAGGATGACCAATGCTCAAACCATCTGTCAGTGATCCAAGATGATCGATAGGGATACTGGACTGCAGTGTCATGGATTGGGTGTAGCAAATGTGATTCCGTGGAATTCTATGATCCTAAAAGGGTGTTGGTGGTGGGGATTAGACTACCAGGTCATCACATTTCTTGGAGAGCTTGATCGTCATGAAGGTTCCTCCTAGATTTGCAGGAGCTATGCAAGACTAGGAATTGGGAGGTATTCTACAGCCGTTGCCAAAAGGCAACCCCTAACAAGTCTCATTGCATCATTCAGAACGACATCAATCTGTTGAATGTACACTGTGACTACAAACTGGTGCTGGCAGCGGATTCAGCAGTGGAGTATGCCAAGGCAAACAGGTGATGTATGTAGGTGTCAAAGGATGCACCCATCCAGCTCCTGCGAGCCTTCTGAGGAGGTTGAAACGAGACTGGCGTCTTGGCAGCGACTGCTTGGTGTGTTGATAAGTAAGCTGCGGGTCCATTAGGACGCCAAGGTACTTTGGGGTTGGGTCATGTGAAAGAAAACGACTTAAGCAGGCCAACAAAATCCCCAGGACCAGGGGACCGCAGGTCCCAGAAAAAAATTGACAACTGCCAGAAAATTTTCAAAAGTAAGGAAAAATTAAACAAAAAAACACCCGCATTTATTACAAAAAATGGTTCAAAATACAGGCCAAGATTGCACCAGAGTGTCAAAATACTAGGGCAGCTGTTAAGGACTTTGTGCCTATATTTGCTTGTCATGTGCACTTCATGTCAATATGAAGAAAATTTGCCCAATCTTGAAGGGTCCCAGGCAGACAGAAATTTTTTTGTAGGCCTGAAAGCTATCTTTGGTACCAACATTTATAGGAATCGGATGGTCAGTAACGGAAATCACAGGGGGGGTGGTAACCACCCCACCCCCTTCGGGAGTTTTGTTTTTGTAAAAATGGCTCGGGTAGACGAGGGTATTATTGGCCTGATAAATTAATCATGTAAGTAGTAAACTTTAAACAGGTAAGCTATCTTACTATGAACAGGAATCCAAACCTGGGACCCTCGATTGAACCTAAATACCTTAATAACCCGATACGATAACAAAGGGAATATATAAGAGACATTGAATTTAGTATATACATTATTTTCCTTTTCAAATTAACTATATTGTAAATTAAAATGGACAAAATCTACCAAAACGTGAAAGGGTTTCAACAAGCGGTTTTGAAATATCTATAAAAAAAATTGAAGTGAAAATAGGCTAATACATTAGTGATTGTTTAGGTCCTTTCTGGGTTAAAATTATCGTGTTATAACTTTGAATTACCAACTAGGCTGATTTTGAATCCTTTTACTTTTATTTACAACTTCAACAATCAATTAATTTGCAAGCAAACAGGTGTAAACTGAGTAAATGTTATTATTTTGCCCAATTTACCGATAATTAATACAGTGTTTGTGTTATCACTTCTCAAATGAATTAAGGGTATTTGTGAATTATCTCATGATAACGTTACAGGGCATCATACAAATAAAAAGATCCTTTAACTATTATGTCTAAAAACATAAAAAATAATAAAAAAACTAAACTGGCGCGATTCAAAATGATAAAGTAGGCTCCGTTTGCCTTCCATCCCCCGGATCGTCGCTAGACAGTCAAAAAAAAGATATCGTACAATCTACGTCTGGTAAAAGAACCCATGCAGCCTCCCTACATGCATCAATACTTTTCGCCTCCTCCCGCAGCACCAACTACTAACATGCATCTTATATTTACGAAATAACGTGGCTTCACAGTAAAAAAAAAAAGGGATCGAAAAAGCCAATAATTGGTCGTAATTAAAAATATCGTAAAATATTTTTGTCCAATTTTCGAGGCCTATTACGACTAAATTTATAAGAGAGGCTCGTATATTTGAACTTTGAATTATCTCAACATTGTTATACACTATAATGGATTCTCAATTATAAATTATTTTACAGGGAAATAAATACGTAAAATCTTATAGGAAAATAAATGGGAGCAAATTTGCCCAACAAATCCCATAAACCAAGCTTTTAGAGTTTCCATTCAAATTCACTTTCATATTTTACAGTTTAATGCATATGTACCCAAACTTAACGAATTTATAGACTTATAGACCGTAAAATTTTGGTTGGAAATTTGTGGATAGGCCTAAAGTTAGGATGTTCGTCAGTGCTTGCTTTTTTTATTCTCTACACATTCCACATCTTCGTAAAAACTCGTCAAATTATATTTTTCAGTGTTTGATTGAATCAGTTTTTACCGTCCCTGTAATTTTCACAGTAATTATTCGGCAGAATTGTGTCAGGTACACATACTCGAAACATTTATAATATTTTTGAGGTGGAAATCGTCTCCAGATACAGATACAAAATTGTACTAATATAAACCTCGACCAGACTTCTATAGCCCCCCCCGTGTTGATCAAGAGAGGAGATGATCATAGCGTATCCCATTGACGATAGACTCCTTAATAAGCAGCCGTGCGGTGGGGTTTTCAAGATCAGCAAACAACGAATGCGATTGGTTGTTTGGAAGACTTCATTTGGCGTTTGGGTATGACTTCCCCAAATGAAAAATCTATATATCTAAAAAAATTGGAATGTATTTTTGACTTAATTTGGATATAAAAGATCTGGTGATTGAGTATATAATATGAAAAAATCAATTTCGCCAAATGGTCGATTGGCCTGCTTGGAAAAGACTCATGACCAAATGTGGTGTGCGTGGGTGTGCGTGGGTGTGTGTGTGTGTGTGCGGGAGTGTGTGTGGGGCGGTGTGTTGATGTTTTGATGCCTGTTGTGCCCGTCCTCAGGCTGTCTGTTGTAGGTGTGTGTCTACATGTATGAGTATGTAAACAAATGTCAAAAAATAAGTAAACTTAACATTATTGAACAATGTCACTTAACAAGTATTAACCTGAATGCTCAAAGCAAGACCAAGGAAACCAATTTGATGTTACATTATGTACATACGTGTAGTGTGTGTGCAGCGGAAACTGGTGCGGAAAGTATTTACCACGGGTGAAGTCTGTGATGTATTTTCCCATCCAAAGTGATTAATTATTAAAAGGGCATGAAAGGTAATTTCCAAAATCATTCCAAATATCGCCCCATATGTCAAAGCATTGTGATTCCAAATATTTTCTGAAACAAAAATGATTTTTTAATGGGAATGGATTTTAGCCTTTGAAGAAGAGCACCCTCAAGGGTTAAGCTTACAAATTAAGGGGCAATTACAGGTTAATTAATGGGAGTTCGATGAGTTAGGTTTTAGATGTTTTGTATGTTGGGTGAAATCTGGATGAAGTTCATCAATGTGAGTTGATTTTAGAGTTATTGTTGGTGTGAAGTAAATTTGTTGGAAAAAAAATGTTTGATTTTTTTTTATGGGAATTGTTTTTTGCATCATTCAGGAAAAAAACACCTTCAAATTAATAAAGGGGATTATTGCAATTTTAACAAGTTATGGCGTTCATTGATGAGTTGAGTTAGGGTGTTTTGCGTTTTGGCGAGTTATGGCATGAGTCATGATGAGTTATGTTCTAGAGTTATTTGATGAGTTAGGATGGAGTATAAACAAGGTTTTGTTTTGAGAGTTATTTTTGGTGAGTATGGAGTTCATCGATGAGTTATGTTTAGAGTTTTGACTGTTTTGGTAAAGTTATAAATGGAGCCTGTTCAATGAGTTTTAAGCGCTATTGTTAGATGAGGATGAATGGGTCATTGATGGAATTATGTCTTAGAGTTATTTGGTGAGTTAGGAATGGAGTTCTTTTTGGTGATTTATGGAGTTCATCGATGAGGGAGTTAGGTTTTATAGTTTTTTTGATGGTTTGGTGAGTTATAAAGCGTCCATCAATGAGTTTATTGTTGGTGAGGGATGAAGAAGTCATTGAGAGTTATGTGTTAAAGTCATTTGGGTGAGGTTATGGATGGAGTTCACAAGATGAGTTGTTTTTAGAGTTCTTGTTGGTGGATAGGGAGCGAGTTCATGATGAGTTATGGTATTAGATTTCTTGATGGTCGCGAAAGCCGGGTGGGGTGACGCACTTGTATCTATAAAAGGCCATCCTCCATATTTACCTTTTAAAGGGCAATTACATTAATCAATTACCATTCCCCATTTCCCAAGTAAAGGGCATTCAGGCAATTTCTAAGTTACCTGTTTAAAGGGCTATTCCTCAATTTGCCAAAGGGGCAATTCCATAATTACCTTGGAAAGGGCAAAGCAATTTTATTTAAAATTTAAGGATCATTCCTTCATTACACAAAAATGGGACCTTTTTTTCCCCCCCACCTTTTCTCCCAAAAATTACTAATTCGTAAAAGGCTATGTCTTTTTTTTTTTTCTCCAGTACCAAATAACCGACAATTCCTCAATTTACAGTTAACGGGCCATTCCCAATTAAAGGTGCATTATATGATTTTAGAAAATGGTTAAGATTATAATTGATAAAGAGGCGGGTTAGTAATTCAAAAAAATATGCAGGAATTATTTTTTGCACCATCTGAAGAAGAGCACCACCGGGTTCATGTTGACCTCAAATACTTTGCCTACACTACATTTTCTATTTGCCAAAGCATATTGTTAGGTCCATCTTGAATCTTCTTTGGTCAAAACTGTCTGCCAACCAATAACTTGTCGTAGGTGTCTCATGCATTGCGTCTCCAAGAATCCTTCCAGTTCCACATACATGTGGTTAGGCAGCGTTGATGCTCTCGATTGAAATATATAAGCATATTTAAAATCACCCTTTTTCTCTCTTTTAAGACATTTCGGTAGCAACTACACGGTAAAGAAATCTAGGAGTGGTCTAATCTATATAAAAAATACTACTATGACACAATATTAGGGTGCCTCAAAATCTTTTCGTTGCACCTTTAATGGGTTGTAGTCATCCTGTGTCCTTGTACGACAGCACGAGGACTCGAGGACAATCGCATTAATAATGGTTTATTTGGGCTAAAAAAATCACCAGAAGTCCCATTGTGGGGAATTTCCATAAACTGACCCATCTGCAGTCACAACTTTGTGTGGACACACCAATGATTTCGGAAACTTAACACAGAATAAACCGTGTGCTTTATTCCGTGAAGAAGGGTTTCTCCGAATCATTAAGGTTGTGTCAGAAAATAAGTTGGGTCAGAGGTATAAGGTTATGGAAACTCTCCCCATTGTGACCAATAGGCAGGGAAGGTACTCATGGTGTTTGGTGTTACGTTAAAGACCGGGTTTGTATTGGGTAGTGGATTGAAGGTGAAGGGCTGTACGTAGGTGACACCAAGCACGTAGAGCAAGATGTCCCACTTGGGAGACTCAATCCCCCTCAACCCGTGTTATTCTCCGATGATGACTTGCAAAAAGTACTATAGCACCAGCCACTGGTTAACACAAGCACAAGGCGCAGTTGGCAAAAAAAATACCCACAATTCTCAGAAAATACATCACATTGCGCCATTTACAGGGTTTTCACGGTCTGTTCAGATTTCATTATGAACTCTGTATACCAAATGAGGCTCAACACCCATGACAAAGAAGAAAGATATCGTGCGCGTGCGGGTGCGGCATATTTACTTTGGAATCCAAAAAACATGAAAGTAGGTCGTTTTACATGTCAGAATACAATCGACAATTTGCCCTTTTCTGCATTCCTTGACATGCTAACTTCAATAAGATTTTGCAAAAGGGATTCAACTACTCATTACGAAAGTAACCCGAAGATAAAGTAAAAGGTGTTGACACTAACAACTTTTTGTGGGTCGACCAGCTATAGCTGGAAGGTCCACTTAGCAATCCGTTTGTGTGTGGTGGTGGGGATGTGTGTGTCACTAAAATGTTTAAAAATGTGTGTTTTGGAACGATTGCGTAGCAAAATCCGGCTTATGAAATGGCAATGTCTGGATGGATGGGGATGTATGAAAGTAAGGATGTGTGTGTGTTGGACACAAACAAGGTAAAATTGCCATAACTTTTTTCAGATGAGGCTAGAGTCCTAAAACTTAGCATTGTGGAAGGGCACAAGCCCCTACTAACCAGTTAATCCATTACCCCAGGGTCCTCCCTTGGGTTGGACAGGGGGTGGGGAAAATGTCAAAAAGGTCAAACATTTCACAAAAAGGTAACATTTGGCCATAACTTTGTTTCACGAAGAGCAGAGTACCAAAATTAGATATTATGTAGGATGGCACAAGCCTTACTAACCATGTGAAGCCATTCCCCCAGGGTCCTCCCCTGGGTCTGACAGGGGGTGGGAAATGTACAAAACAGTCAACATGTAAGCCAAAAAGGTAAACATTTTGCCATAACCCTTTTTTCCAGGTGAGCAACGCCGTAGAGTACCCAAAACTTAGATATATTGTGGATGGAACAAGCCCTTACTAACATGTAATCCATTCCCCCAGGGTCCTCCCTTGGGTTGAAAGGGGGGGGGGAAATGTCAAAAAGGTAAAATTTCACCACAACACAAGTGGTAAACATTTTGCCATAACTTTTTTTTCCAGCGAGCTAGAGTACACAAACATCATATGCAAAGGTCAAGGTGTGAGGTCAAGTTGAAAAAAATATTGCTTAAAATGTAAAGTTTTCATGTGAATCATTGCAATTTTTTTAATTGACCTCAATTGAAAAGTTGTGAAGTTAAATTGGAACAAACTGTGTCATAGAGTGTTGAACACATTTTGGTCCATGATCCTGTCCCAATCAAACATCCCTAATCACGTCCTCTTGTATTCATTTTGGTAGGTTCATCACTCTACCCATCTTTTGCTCTGTATCTGTATATGGTTTGTCTTGTCTGTTGTTGTCTGTTGCCTTTGATGAAGACATCAGGTCACTAGTATCCAGAAAAAAATGTAATTAGCCCCCTGGCTTGAAAAGCAGAGGGGGATATGCGAGGGTGCGAATGTCCGGATGTATGTAATGTGTTATTATGTGTGTGTGGTTTCCAGTTTGGTTAGGTTTGGTTAGGTTTTCGTTTTTTGCGTATCCTTCGAAAAGTTCCCCCACAAGTCCGATTAAATCAGAAAGGGTTAGGTGCTGCAATAGGGGTTCCTTCAGTGTGGATGATGTCAAAGTCATTGAGGTATGTTTTCATACTGCCATCTGTTTTACTATGCTGTTGTTTGGGGATTTTTATCAAATTTGGAGACATTTGCATAATGAAGGTTTGTATTGGTTGTGGATCAAATGTTCACGAAACATAGTTCAAGAGACTCATTAGGAAAACTGAAATTTCCTTCATGGAATGACAATTTGAGGGTGATATAGAGGTTCAAATCCACTTGGAAAATTTAGATAACTAAACTGAGGAATTTGTATTATCTTCTACCATATTTTGGTCCTCGGTTCCCATTTTTGTTTGTCATCTGTTCAATTTAGTTCTTTACTTTTTTACTACACTCTTAAATCCTGCTTGCTATACTTAGACTGAAATTCTTTTCTTTCTAACCTGAGTTTTACACAAATTGTCTTCCTGTTTTCTTTAGAAAGTGAAGAGACAAAATTGAAAGGATGGAAGTGTCTCAATGCCAACCATAGAGGGCGCTTCAGCAGATTGCAGCACTCAAAAGACGCACCAGAGCCTCCATCAAATCACACTCAGGTAAGCGTTCAATCGTTTGTTACTCGTTTGAACACGGGACCACCATATGAGGGGTATAGTCAGTTAGGGGTCTTAAGGTCATATTACTCTAGATCACTTTTTTTGGTACATTTTTTCAACTTTAAATTTTTGTGCTCAGTGATGGATCAATTCATACTTGGTATGCTTATGCATTGAGACAAGGGCCTTACGTGGGGTAAAAGGACGGACAGGAAGTTTCATTCAGGGGCCACTTAGGGTCATTATATTGCTCTCTTATCTTTGACTATGCAATCGGATGGACCTATTTTTAAAATAGGCAATCAAAATTGCCTAGCAAATAGTATGCTACTATCTGCTTGTTGAAATATGTGTTTTACTTTTCATTCTAAATTTGAAATTTCTTATATATATTAAGTTTAAAAAAATACTCAAATGGAGCTGGTCTGAACAAAAAAATGTAATTAGGGAATGAAATCCTTCTACATGTAGGGGAGAGTGTGGTTTATATTGGTTTACTATACTCTTGTTTCCAATTAGGGCCATCAAAAAATGCATGCATTACTCTGGTATTTATGCTAACCTCTACTAACATCCCCAGATTAACCTCTGATGTGAATGGGACGTAAGGACCCTCCGTGGTGTTCCGAATAAAATGACCCTGCATAATAAACGCCCCCTACGATTTTGGATAAACCAAGTCAAAGGAAAATGAGTTAGCTTACCTAAATCACATGATTTAATGGCCGGGGACTGTAGTAACCTTGTATACTTTATCGCTTGGTGTGCACAGTTGAATAGTTTAATTAGTATGGAACTTTGACATCGGGAGGTGCGAAAACGCATCCCCTGCTCGTTGTTGTATATGGTAATCGGTGAGAAAAAATGAAAATACGAGGTGTAAGGGTGATTTTTGCAGGATTTTTTGACTTTCCATTTTTGCATGTACATAAACGCCCTCCCTTTGAAAAAGGCACCACACCTGGGGAGTATTAGGAACAATTTACGGTACTTTATTATGTGGTATGAAACAATAATAGACATAATATAATAAACATTGTTACTCACTAAACTTCGAAGTACAAAGTAAATTAATCAATGTGCTGTGCAGCATTTATCGCGCCTTACTACAAAACCACTTACACGCTCTTAGGCCAGTCTAAATCGCTCGCGATTAAGACAGGGCGTGATGTCAAGAACAAAACATATCTATTAAATGATACACCAAATATGGTTATAAATAAGTTGACAAATACCAGGCAATCCTAGTGAGACTGGGTCGGGAAGTGTATTGTTACTTTGTACTGTAGGTTTTGCAGAGTATAGCGGGTTGTCTGATACTTGAAAACAATTCAACAGCTGTTGGTTTGGTGCCTTTCTAGGCCAAAACCAGGACAAAAAATCTTAGTGCGAGTTAGTACAGTGTGACATTATTATCATCTTAAAAAGCACTATCAGTTATTTTTTCCCAAAATTCATTAATGCGATTGTGTCTCAATTGCTAGTGTTAGGTCATATCAAACCTTATATTCCTGTTGTGCAAAAACAGACACCAAAAAAGCATTTTAAAGCGGCTGGAAGATTGCAATTTGCAACTGTTTCTGACCTTTTAAAAATTTGGATCCCAGTTTTTGTTAGTAAACCCAAAGCATATAAAATCAAATTTTCTTGACAAGACGGGCATTTACGCTTAGCCCAACTTCCCGAGCTCCTCTTACAGGGCTTTACTACAACAATTTCACATGCAACAGTTGAAAACAATATGAGACTTTGATGAAAATAGGGGGCGTGATTTGTTACATGTGAAGAAATCGCTGAAAGGGGCTTTAGTTGCACCTTCCACCTAGCTTGCTTTTGGGATAGATTTTGGTAGACGTTTCATATAGAAGTCCCATGTGGATGCAATGAGGTATCTGCCCATTCATTTCAATCAAGCGCTATGCACAACATCATACATAACATGACGGAATCAATTGTATACCTCACATTGACAAATTAACTTTATATGGCAGTTTGATAGTGTGATCTAAAACTGTTGAAATCTACACGTTGACCGTTTGCATATTCATGAGAATGAGCTGTTTACTATTTTGCAAGTGTTGTCTTGAATTCAGCTGAAACTTTGGAAATAAATCGTATATGTCAGTGAAACATGCAAAAAAAAAAGTCATTGAGGTACAGGGTCAAATTGTCATTCAGAGTCAAATTTAAAATACCGCCACAGCAGACGATACATGCATTCCGGATATTTTTTTTCTACTATTTAAAAACATCTGATAAACTAACAAAACAAATTGAGAACTGGGATGGGCATACTGTTAGTTCATTTAAATAAATTGGATACATTAAAGGTAAAGATGTGACATGATGGTGTTTGTATGTTATGCAGGATAAGGTGGGACAGATGTTTTTTTCTTTTTTGATCTCAGATGGGAGCCAAAGAAGAAAATGTACATGGACCCTGAATGGCGTTAAACAGGACATAGGAAGGGGAGCTGGACAACAGATAGATACTAGTATCTTCATGTCAAATTTAGCAGTGGGTGTAATATGGTTTGCTAAACAAAGATGTTGGAAGTACTTTGAGCTTTTACATGATGAATATAACAAAGGACTAGGGTTGTTTCGCCAAGGCCTTTGTTGTATTGACAATTATTTTTTTTTTGTGTTGCGCGGATCATTGCATTTATTCTTGCGTCGACAAGCATGGAGATTGTCGAATAAAAATTAGTTATAAAATTACATATATAAGCTTAAACATCGCCGAGATTTAGCGCTGTCCTCACAATTTTCTATATTTGTCAGCTATATTTTAAAGTCGTTGCGTCAGCGTCGCATTTTTTTTGCACAAACAAATCCCAGTACCACGCGGCCTGTGTGCTAAGGACGGGGAATCCCGTATGACTAGCCGAAACTCACCGAACCATGGCGGCATGGAAACATCCCTTTACTTATGACGTAAGTCGCACGTGACTCCCGACTGACTCGTGAGCCGAGCCGATTCGGCAATAATCGGAAAGTCTGAATAATGTCAAAATGCGACGGAAGAAAAAGAGTGGAATATCAACAACGTAACTTCGTAAGTTACAGGGTACGGCCGCAGTACTTAGTTTTCAGCTCAAAATATTACATTATTTTGTATTTAAAAATGTAAAGATTTGCAACGTTAAACTCATGTCATACATTTTAAGACAATATGTTGGAAGAAAAGTTATTTTGTGGCGGTTCATGCGATGTTCAGGGTGGTGAATTTGTTCCATTCACTCATTACAATAGGCCCATGCGCTTACAGTACTACACGTTGCGTGACTCCCCACCCCCGCGTCTCGTGTACAATTGCAAACATTGAACATGGCGGACTCCTAGGGCGTAAATCGGTTAGACTTTTTGGCGACACCTTGTCGCCGTCGGATCTTGAAATTTCGACGATTGTCGACAATAAAAATCTACTCGACAACAACCCTAATATTTTTTCAGCTTATTTTAAGTCGTGCGTCGCGTTCGCCAATCTTTTTTTGCAAAACAAATCCCAGTTCAGGATGTGTGCAAGACGGGGGGAACCCGTTATATGACGTAGCCGAACTCACTCGAACATGGCCGAAGCATGGGAAATCCCTTTTACTTATGACGTTCGTCGCACGTGACCTGGACTCCGACTGACTCGTGGCGAGCCGACTTTCGGCACTAATCGGAAGTCTGAATAAGGTCAAAATGCGACGGAAGAAAAAGAGTGGAATATAACAACGTAACTTCGTAAGTTACATGGTACTGGCACCGCAGTATTATTTTTTCCGCTCCAAATCTTAATATTTTGTATGTTAAAATGTAAAGATTTGCACCGTTAAATCATGTCATATCATTTTAAGACAATATGGTTGGAATAAACTTATTTTGCTGTGGCGGTCATGCGATGTTCAGGTTGCTGTTTTGTTCCATTCACTCCGAAATAGGCCCATGCGCTTACAGTACTACCCGTTGCGTGACTCGCGCGTGTACATGCCAACATAAACAGGCGGACTCCTAATGACGTAAAATCGTTTAGGCTTTTTGGCGACACCTTGTCGCCGTCGGATCTTGAAATTTCACGATTGTCGACATAAAACCTACTCGCAACAACCCAACAAGACACGAGAATCCTATGTCTCTGTGATCCTTTGCACGAGACTGCTTTTAAAAATATGACAGATTTTCTCTTTCCACTGAGACTACTTTAAAAAAATAATGACAAGATTGTCTTTTCCCACGGAGACGACTTTCAAAATATGAAAGATTGTTCTCTTTCCACTGGAGACTACTAAAACTAATGGACAATATTGCATTCCAAATCACATCTACTGCTTCATACTTCACTATTTTTTTAAGCCAAGGTTGTACATCATATGTACCAACTAAATAACATGTCAACAATTTGTAACCAGCTGCAAAAAGTGCTATATCAGTGATGTACCAGCTGCATAAATGGTATCAATGATGAGTTGTTTTTCGTGCATAGGGAATTAAGTCCGACTCAGAGTTTCCGAATATTATTTGTTTTGTGGTACTATGAAGTAGGCGAACTGGAACGAAAGATAGTAACCAAATGCACAATTCCGAAATTTTAGATAATCAGATTTTTCGTTTTGATGCAGTAAACATTTAATGTGTAGTATTACGTCCCATAGGGAATACTGATGATCATAAAATTGTTTAAACAAAGTTGTGATTTTTCTATATGAAGGCATTCGATTTAGCTAGCACTTTCACACAGTGATTAGTATATGGACAGCATTAGTACATGCAAAACACACGCTTTTTTTGGAATTTGATGGGCGCCCTCTCATGAAATCTCTGAGCGACCTTTAATGAAAAATGTATCCAATACTTATTATTTTGGTTGGTCAGGTCAGGTTTCTTTGAAGGGCCTGCTACTCTGGTGTCTGGTAACCATACTACCTGTCCCCCCCCCCAGGGCCGCGTGTCGGTGTCTAAACCATCACCGCCCATTGCCATTGGGTATTTTCTATGAAAATCTTCGAGAGGGTACTGGTTCCCTGGAGAATAAAGAAGATCTACTACAAGGGCCTCAGCTCTGGAGAGTTAATGGCAGCCATCCAGCGTTGGATTCTATTATGCTGCCTTGTATGGTGTGGGCATAGTTGCCCAAGGGATAGGCCACCGCCGAAAACTGTGGATTGATGTCGAAGGGCAGCCGGTCAATTATCTTTTTGCTCCAACCTCATCCTCACACAGCGTATTTTGCTGAGTGTGAGGTAAAACCGGTCACCCCTTTTAGCAGGATAAAACCGATTAAAAACTTACATTAACTAAACTTGTCCACGCCGCACGAGTCGGAACGGGACAAGAAATGAGCAGCGTCGTGTTTGTCCATAAATGTTACCACCATGTTGTATACGAATTTTTCTGAGTTCCGTAAGGGCGACAATGATGTTACTTGGTGGAAATAAGCGGGTTGATGAGTTCTCGACCTGATTAGATTTTTAGGACGTAAAATTTGCATTATTAAGTATTCATTTGCATATTTACGAAAATTTCCTGCAAGGCCTGTGTGTACAAGTTTTCTGGAGTTCCGAGAGGCGTATAATTATAGACTTGGGGGAAGGAAGCGGTCTGAAGAGTTCTCGACCTGAGTATATTTTGGGCGTATTTTGGGCAAATTGAGTATGCAAATAAGCTAATTACTATGCAAAAAATACGTAATATGCTATATTTTCTGAAACGGTACATCGGATATCAAAATTCTGCGCTCATGAAAGCCCATCATGTGTCCATCTTTGTTGCAATTTGATAGCACAAGTATGTGATATTGCGGCTTAGGTTGACATGAGCTATTAAATATCGTTAATTGCTGTATCTCTGAATGGTACGTGGATGGCAATTCCTTCGTAACATGAGACTACTATGCCCTGGGAGTTTGGGGGTCGGGTGATGCGGTGGGTTGGGTATTCGGGTGGTGTTGGGTTGATGCGGGTTGGTGTTGGGAAGGGGGTCGGGTGTTGCGGGTGTTGGGGAGGGAGTCGGGTTTTGAGGGTGTTAGGGTGTTGCCGGTTTTGGGGAGGAGGAATGTGGTGTTGCGGTGTTGGGGATGGAATGATAATGTTGCGTGTGTGGGGGAGGGGGTGGGGTGTTGGGGGTATTGGGGAGCAGGTGGTGTGTTTGCAGGATTTGGAGGGGGTGGGGTGGTGTGTGGTTGGGTGTTTGAGAGTGTTGGGGGGGTGGGGTGTTGCGGGGTTGGGGAGGGGGTGGGGTGTGTGGCATGTTGGGGAGGGTGTGGTGGTGATGGGAAGAGGTGGGATGTTGGGGGGGGTGGTGGTTGTGGGTGTGGGATGGGGGGTGTGGGGGGTGGGGTTTGTATGGTGGTTGGGATGGTGATGTTACGGGTGTTAGGAAGGGGTGGGTGTTGTTTTGCAGGGTGTTAGGGGCGGAGTGGTGTGGGGTGTTGCGGGTTGTATGGGAGAGGTGGGGGGGGGGTGTTGCCGGTGTTGGGGAGGGGTAGTTGCATTTATTGCATATTATAGCGAGCATATTGGCAGGAATATTTTCGCATCGCGTAATTACGAGTTCGCCTGTTTTTTTTTATTATTTGTTTATATTATTTTTTTTTTTTTTTTTTTTTTTTTATGCACAACAGGATGTACGATGAGTTGGTAAATACATCAAATGCCTAAATTAAACTGAGAAAGTCAAGCTTTCTGATTGTGAAATTTGAAGAGGGACAGATTTTTACCACCAGAAATTGGCTTATATGCGTGCAATGATTTTGAATATACAATTTTACCCTGTGAAATTCATACAATCAAATCCCTTCGAGTTTTAATTACTACATGATAACAAGATAAATAAAGCTTTTAACAAATGAATGAAAATCTTGTAAGCAATATGGTCAGGCACATCTTCCTAGCCTAACAATTTGTCAGATAGCATAATGTAATATCAATTTTCTCTTTTTAAGCAATGGGAGGAATTGGTGTCCATGGTCAACCGTACAGATTGGAAAAAGCATGATACTAAGGATGGTGTGACAGTATGCAGGATGACCTTTAGTGAGGCACAACATGCAGTAATTAAGGTAGGTTGCCTCACCTTTTGAAATGCAAGTATTAGCACAGAAATTCTTCTAAAAAATTCAAATTTTACATAATTTTTAAAAAAAACAGTAATATACAAAATACAGGTTAAAATGAGGTCTTCAACAGTAAGGTAATATAAGTTGGCAATAACAGCAAAATGCTAAAATAAAAACTGAAAAAACAAAGGAAATTTGACATGAACATCGAAGTGGCCTAAATTTGCAAAAGAAATCTGTTAAGAATGAAATGGAAAAAGCTGACTTTAGACATAATGTGCAATGGGATTGAAATTAACACCTTTACCACCCTATTCAGTTAGCCAGAGTGTCTAGATGATTTAGCAGAAACAAGCAAGTCCTGGACAGTCAACCGATCTATAAATCCTTTAGTTGCAGTGACTTTTCAAAGGAATTATATATGTAGTCTTATGCAACCTTGGATTATTATCTGCCAACCCAGATCCCAAAAGCCCCAAAAGAGACACGAATATACTTTGTTATATCTCTGGGTCAGATGTGACCCATTTGGCAATAAAGGTGTTTAAGGTGGTAAAGCAGTGGTCCATGATTTCTGCCTGGTGGTCAGTCAAATATGACTTATTCCATCGTCAGGTATCACATGTTAGCCGCAATATACCACTCTTTTTGGTCCCCCGCCAACTTTAGTTGGCAAAGGGGGACTATAGAAATGCTCTGCGTCCGTGTGTGTGTGTCCCACGCAATATCTCTGGATCTAAGCAAGTGTGGGTGTCCATCTTCGCAACATAGATGCATCTCAAGTAGGCGTTGGCTGGGATGTAAAATGGGTCATGTGACATAGGTCAAAGGTCAAATATGGTAAAAAATAGGGTCAAATTTGGTCAAAAATAGGGATATAAGCCTTTTAAACACGATATCTTTTGATCTAAGCAAGTATGGGTGTCCATCTTCGCACCATAGATGTCACCCAAGTAGACGGTGGATGAGTTCAGAGGTGGGGTATGTGGCATGGGTCAAAGGTCAAATATGGTCAAAAATAGGGTCAAATTTGGTCAAAAATAGGGATATAGGTCATCTAAGGTCAAATAACTACAAATAGGTGTATGGTCAATGTAGTCAACATTTGATACAGTCAAATTGCAACTGCTATGACAGCAGCCTCAGTGGTTTGAGAACCACTTATTTCCATCACAATTCTCCCTGTGATCTTAAAAATTATATTTCCCTCCATTACTATCGCGATGGGCGGGGGACCTTTGTGGTTCAAAAACCGCCTTGTTGATATAGATTTCCACAAATGCCAGGAGCTCAAACAGATGAGGGAGTATGCCTAAAGAGCTCCATTGTACCTTGGTTTTTGTGTCGCCTGCCTTAAGTCACATACAAAGGTCAAAGGTCATGTGAAGACAAGTTGTAAGATAGGCTGAAAATGTAAAATTGACATGAATTGAAGTTCAATTGGAACCAAACTTTATGGAGATTATACGCAAACCCTCATTTGAGGTCAAAGGTCACATGTCAAGGTCAAATGTCATATGAGGCCTATCATTCACAAACCGCGACAGCAGGCGACACTAGCGGTTCGAGGACCGTGATATTTTTGTTATTCAATTGATACAATATTGTTGCCATGGCTATCTGGTATTTGTAACAGGTAAGACAAATACTGTGCTTTTCAAATCCCCCATCCTTCAAAACCATACATTTAATTTGTTGTATGATTTTGTGAGGTATGGGGCATCTCCAAACAAATGACAGCAAAATTCAATTGTATTTTAAGTTCAAGGTCAAATTTTGTATGATTTTGTTAGGCAGTAAAATGGCCTTGTGTGGTTTTGTGAGGTTTAGTGAGTTAGCATGAAAACACTGTTAGGGATATTGCAGTTCTCCATCCGATGTGTCTGTGTATTTTTATCCTGCTCGGGCGGCTAAAGCCACCCTCGCAGGATAGAAATACACAGACACATAAATGCATCATTGTTGATTTGTGATGAACCACTCTGTAACATGTTTGGATCCTTGAATGTATGTGGTATTGTCTGTAAATGGTTGAGATGCTTGTCTCCTAAAAATGTCCATAAAAGATATAGTCTTTAAAAGAGAGAAAACCATTGCAAGGATATCAGAAGGCATACAGGCAAGTGGATATGGGGGTTATCAGCAGTGGCGTATCTTGGGGAGTGCTTTCGGGGGCGTATCTTGGGGAGTGCTTTCGGGGGCGTATCTTGGGGAGTGCTTTCGGGGGCGCACCTTTGGGGTTCATGCCAAGACATGCACAATCAGCCTATTTTCAGCTATTAGAGGTCCTTCCGCCCCCAAAAAAGCCAGGTCTGGATACACCATTGATCAGCAAGAGTTTACACGTATATTATACCAAGAAAGGGCTCAGTCCAAATTAATTGTGGTGGAATAATAACAGAGATGTGGTAACATTTGTTTAGAAAAGGGAAACAAAGACATGTTGAAATATGCTGAATTTACAATTGTCTGTTACTTAAGGACAGTGTCAACCCTGAGTTTCCGAGTACCTATTTTGGTTTGTAACTTTGCAAATATTTGATTATTGTATGCAAAAGTATACATTTCTAGAAAGAAAATTGGATAGTGAAGCCGATGGTGGCATCAGATTAATGTAAAACTTTCCGTATTTTGAGAAAAATACTAAAAAAACATGATTTTGCCCCAAAAGTTTCAGACAGCATAATAAAAACAATTTGAATTTTCATGATTTCTTAGGTTATTTTTTAGAAAGAAGACAAATTTGTCTAGGGACGTTTTTTTTTTTTTTTTAAATAGAGATTACTTTTCGAAATATAAGTAAAAATGCCAAAAAATGTGATTTTTACTTTTCTTTTCCAAAATTTTAGTATATATTGGAGAATATCTTTAGTTAGAAATCGAAAAATGAAAAATTGAGAAAACTGTTCCTAGAGAAGACCGATTGCTTTTACTTCGGTATTTTTGGAGTTATCTTGTCTGAAAATTTGCCAAATTTTGCGAAAATTGAACATTGAGAAAATCTGTGTTTTAGTAAAAAAGTGACTTTTCACGCCATTACAAGCTGTCTCTTTTTCAAATAACTTATCTTTGAACTTCAAAATTGAGTATGTTGTGCAAGTGATGAAAATACACCTGGCACAAAAAGTATCTCGGCATGTTTTTCGATCAGTATTATGCCAAAGTCAGACCATTTTGAAAGTTTTCGAAATTTACATTTTGTTGCCTAGGTCTTGCTCTTTCATTTAACACCTCGCTTATAAAAAAGCGTGCAGAAATGGCTAAGATAGAACGCCCGAAAGACGCAAACCCCCAAA
>JAMKCH010067039.1:0-19683 GCA_023653785.1 Ophioderma brevispina
CCATTGGTCAACTTAATAATAATGATAATAACAATAATATTACACTGGCTTTTATAAAGCACCATTTCCATCAAGAACACAGTGCTGTTGCCTATTATTATTACGCTGCCATCAGGAAATCGTCACAATCAATTCGCTTCACTTAGGTCGGCAGCTGGCCAAGCGCACAATCCTATCAGCACTTAGATTGTAATATTCCCCCTAACAGCTACCCAAATATCGCTTGGGTCGACGAAGCAAGCGAGGTAAAGTGCCTTGCACAAGTGCACAACACATTAGCCACAGCAGGGCTCGAACCCGTAACCTTCAGATCACAAGTCGGCGGTCATATCCACTGGACCACATGTGCCCTCGTGTTGTAATTTCTGTCCGTTTACGAAGATTTACAATGTGATTTCCAGTAATGGACATTAAAATAGGCACCAGATATAGCCTTTATGAGTCTCCGTCTGATACGCATAAGAGCACCCTCCTAACATTGAACTAGATTAGCACTCGGGTCGCGCCGGATGTTGATGCTGATTTGATTTTGCTGTTGCTGTTAGGATGGCATGTCCTACCCCACTGGTCTTTATTTGCTCACAGCTTTGACAGTGGCAGTGCCAAGGGGCATGGGGGGGGGGCAATAGCCCCAATTTTTTTTTATTGTTCCCCCAGTATACCCCCCCCCCCCAGCCAGAAGAAAAATGGATTTTTGGCAAATCAGCGATTTGGGGTCAAAAATCACAAAATTTTGGCACAAATCCGCGATTTTGGATCAAAATTGATTAAAAATCTCAAAATTTTGGATATTTCCCCCCCAAAATTTCACTTTTTCTCCTATTTTGGAATAAAGGCGTGCTGATACTGTGCACTGACTACTTCACATCGGCGTGTATGGGGGGGGGGACTAAAACAAAAGAGGAAAAGGACAGAAGAAAATAGGAGTGATTTTGGGCCAAAATTTGGAAGTTTCCCCCCAAATTTCACTCCCCCCAAATCACCAAATTTGGACAAATAGGAGTGATTTTGGGCCAAAATTTGAAGTTTGGCCCCCCCCCCAATTTCACTACTCCCCCTTGTTGGTGACGCCACTGTTAACAGTTGTTTACATTTTCTCAAAATTGAACACTTAAAAATGTCTAAATGGGCCAGTTTAATTTGCCTTTTGATTTACATACATTTTGAATCTGATTACGCATATGCTTTTCAGTCAGGCACTGGCACATTACTGTAGAATAGATCCTTCAAGAAAATGAAAAATTAAAAGCAAAATATGCACATGGTGAATTTAGCAATTTCTTTCTGTCAGATTCTTTTGACCTTAGAAATAATGAGCTTTGCTTCCTGAATAGTGGAAAATACTACAGGCAAAAATATCCATGCATATGGATGTGAAGTTGATACACAGGTGTTGAATACATGATGCTATTATTTAAAGGTTTAACTAGAGATTTCAAATAACAGGTGTCCTTAAAAATGTGAAAATTCCGATTTTTGCACTGGTGTAAAGCTTTATATTAAAAATATCCCCATCTGTAAGGATTAAGCTGAGAACAGTTTCTTAGGTACCAAAATTTTGAAATTTCTAATTCCGTATAGGAGCAAATGCGAAATTCAGCCTATGTTTTCTATTGAAATATAAGCATATACAAATCACCTTTTGTTTTCACTTTAAGTTATTTCTGTAACCAAATAAAAGGTAAGGAATCTATTGAGCATCTAATCTATATGAAATCGCTACATATCACAGAAAATATGGATGACTTGAAATCTCTTGTTGCATCTTTAAGCGGTCAACGGGGTGGGGGGTCCATACGGACCCTAAAATCAGTTTTCGCGCGTTAACGTGGAAATGCCAATGAAGCCGTTGTTTCTGTTAATTGTCAAGCTTGTTATCCCGCATCTTCTGATATGTGTGCGAAGAAAATTGCGTCACGCGTTGCAGAGATATCGCGTTAGGGTCCATATGGACCTCCTCCTTTACCACCAACGGGCATACCCCTATAGATACAAATGAATGGTAAATATATTACTGAGAAAACAGCTTAGTAAAAATAGCAAAATCTATCTAACACCCCTCTTTTTGCTAAACATAGTTAATTTGATCCAATCTTAACTTGAAACAAGTGCTAGTTAACATTCTAATTGTATCATGTTGGAGAAAATTAAAATACAAAATGGCCTCTTTTTGGTGAAAATAGGCACTCATGAAAATCAGTGTTTTGCCCCTAATTTCAAGGTCTAATAATATATTGTTCACCTTTTCTTTCTTTGTTGTTAATGTTTTAGAGTAGTCTTGACATGTGATGAGTTTTATTGAAATATTCATATGGGAAATTAGTTTTTTAGGTTAGGGTCCATAGGGATGCCCCCTTGACCACCAAAGGGCATGCCCAAGACCTTGACCATTAGTGTTTTAGGTTTCTATCAAAAATATCCCCAGCTGAAAGGATTAAGCTGAGAAATGTTTCTTTGGTACAAAAATTTTAAAATTTCTAATTTCCTATAGGAGCAATATGAAATTCAGCCTATGTTTTCTATATATTAATATAAGCATATACAATTTTACAAATCACCATTTATTTTCATTTTTTAAAGTTATTTCTTTATTCAAATAAATGCTAAGGAATCTATTGAGGGTCTAATCTAGATATGAAATCACCACATATCACAGAAAATATGGATGACTTGAAATCTCTCATTGCACCTTTAATGATATGACATATTAAACACAATTGTTTAGTATGTTATTTTAAAGAGACACTGGCACATTTGAAAAATAGTGCGCCCTCAAGATTTTTCAAAATTGATATTTTTGCATAGTTGTAAAGCTTTTATATACAAAAGCCCTCACCCGAAATGATTAAGACCAAATCAGCTTCCTTATGGGTAAACAGAACGATTTTATAATTAATGTCGCCGGCGACATTAATTCAGCAGACGACGGAAATGGCATTTAACACAAGAAAACGCACGCCGTATGCACTTTCCCACGGCATGCACCACTGTTGACCGGTCTGTGACCTTTGTGGTTTTGAGTACGAGTCTATTGATATTCATGTAATATACACATTGTCTGGTTAAAAGTTATGGAAAACTTAAAGTTAGTACAAATTATCTGGGATGTCTTAGGGCCTCTTAGTTATTATGTCCCTATCTGTTTTGGGTATGTTATTTTTATGTGTAAAATATACTCTCTATTCTTCCAATGGCCTGACTATCACTTGAGAGCAATGCCAAATTGAAGACATTTAATATTTTGTGAAAATGTGCCAGTGCGCGTGAATGCAAGTTCAAACTACAGTAGCATGGAAGTGCAACGTTTAAAAGTACTTTGTCGTATGATTGATTGTTTGGTCTATTAAATTTAAAGACACATTTACCCTGTTTCAGTGTTTCTAAGTAAATTACATTTATCTAGTGAATAATTGTTTCTAATGAAAAAGGCAATTACCTTTTTCCAGTTTTTCCCAACTTTCCTGGCCAAAAAAAGGTTGTTTTCCAAATGGAAAAAATTACGCGGTTAACTTAAAAACCATGTTTTTTCACCGGTGGACAAAAAACCTGCAACCCCTGGTTCGATATGATCTAGGAAAATTAGGACAGGCTGTGACTCTCCAAACCTCTCCACATCCCTGGCTTGTTCAAGTGGTTACTGTTAAAAACTGTGTAATTGCTACTGGATCCGAATTGAAAACTGTACTTCAGAAGACTGAGCCTAGAGTAGGACCAGGGACTTGACTTTCAGGAGGGGAGAGTGATAGCTCCCTACAGCTCTCCTTTAAACATTTTTAGGAGAGTGATGTAAGCTCCCCTGCGGAATCTGTTTGAACTTCTCCCCTCAAAACTCTCCACAATTTGACCAGGAGAGCTTTTTAACAAGCACCACCTTATTTTAAAAGTCAGTCCCTGTAGACGCCATGAGAGCAGAGGCTGGAAAGAATTTGTATATGCTGCTGTTCAGGCATGGTACCAGTAGTTCAATGGCTAAAATCGCGGTACTGAAGGTCTGAATAGTAAACACCATCTTACAAGTGCTAAAAATTAGAAACAAAATTGAGGGGTCAACCACTGTCACAGGATGCCTGAAAGTAAAGTTACGGATTTTTTAATATTAAAATTAAAATTAGTACCGAAGTAGTCACATTTCATGCAAAATTGTGTTGACAGCGCAGGAAACATAGCTGCCTTCAGTCGCTTAAGCCTCTAATTGAGCCAAAACTTTAATTTAAGCAGACAATTCACTTGCTTTTGATATTAAAAAACTCTCATCTGAAAATAAAGGCAAGCCATAAAACATGCCTTATTTTTTCAGGATTTATTATATATTTCCTGTATATTCAAATCTTGAAATAGCGCTATATGCTAAGTGTCATGCTTTCAAAACTGCAGGGAGCTCTAATTAAAAACCCGCTCGACCTGAACAGACAATAAGTTCAGATTTAGCATTTACTTTATATATGGTGTATCAGATATTTAAATCTGGTGTTGTCCACTGCACTTCTAACACATTTCCCATAGACTTTTGTAGAAACTTTAAAAGTGGTCACCACTTTTCAGCCATTTCCTGAGGCCTGGAGGGTGCCCTATTATAAAATCTTCTGTATGAACCTGCTATTACTTAAGCTTCTGGTATAAGCGTAGTGTGGTGCTTGGCTCTTTTAGGTTTACTTTCTCAATCTCAACTTCTTGAGATTACTATTATTAAACAGTACAGTACAGCAGACTTGCTTCACTAATCCAGCCACCTCAGTGACCTGATCTCATGGATGGAGTATACGTGCCTAACCGTCTTATTACGGTTGTAATAGTTAGCATGCTCGGTTAAGATGAGTTACTTCTGAAGCTCTGTGGCTGTGCTAATCACATCCAAAAAGGACTTTGACTCCCAGACATGGTCCAGGATTCGACCGACCTCAGTAAGTCAGTTCACCTTTCACACTAGCCTAAAAAGTTCACTGTATGAAGTTCTAGGCAGTTACGCGGTGACTTGGCCCGGGATTGGACTGTCGACTATGCGAATTGAGTTCTTGAAACTTAGCAAAAATATCCTTCATTTTAGAGTTACTTTCATTAAAGGAATTATATGATGACGATTTTCACTGTCCTTCACTATTGCGTTGCTGCTAAAACACATAGAGACATAGGTAAACACAATGGTAACATAAATATTTTGCTTTTATCAATGGAAGGGATCAAAATGTCAGCCTTTGCCAAAAAGAAAATAGTGGACCTTATGGATACGAATGACTGCCAGACATAAAATCATTGTATTTTTGTTCTGATCCAAATTAGGCCAGATATGAACGAGCGGCATATATTTTCTTTCTTGATTTATTTAATCATACAAAACTGGAAGATTATGAAGAGATTGTTTTATAGAGTCTCAAACTGCTATCGTATGCAAACAATCGGCCTCATATAAGCATTGGCATTTTTCAGGAGACCAGGAAATGGAAACAGACGCTGAATCCGATGAGTACGCAGATTCGCTAGCTTATGGATTGCTTGCTGCAATTAAAATTAAAGGTATTCGTAAGCATACTACGTAGTCTGAGGTTGCTCGACTGGACCACTACATGTTGGGGGGTGCGTGTGTTCGATGCACTCAGCCTCTAGGAAAGATTGTGGCATCCTAGTAACTGTATCCACGCTATTCATTTTCTATCAATTTCGCGTCTAAGTTACAACCGTACGCAAGCCAATTCACGTCTCAGCGTAGCAACACGTTGAACAACAAACAGCTATTTTGAGATCGACCAATCACGGCGATCCAAACGGGCGCGTATGTGAGTGCGTACACTACAGCACACGCGTTAGGGCCAAAAAAAAACGGCAAAACCACGCGAAAGGATAAAATTAATTTCGGAAGAGATAGTGATCTTTATAGGGAAAATGTATTGAGGACGGCATGATACGTGACGGAGGCCGGGAGCGGACTGACGTCACATCGCTTCACGCGGTGAAAACAAAACCAGGGAAAGCCCAGGATCCCCAATCGCGGTGAAAACCAAAGTGCGCAAAATCCAAAAGTACGATCACTGAACAATCGCGAGACACTACGCTCTCAGCGTGTATCGAATGATTTATTTTATGCACATGATTGTTGCCTAAGCCATATTTTTGCCAAACATGCAAATGCCCGGATGTCCGCTTCCGGAAGTTCCGGCCTACCCACTTAAACAAGGACATCAACTCCTGTCAAAGCTAATAGCACATTAATAGAGGTGGGCTCTTAGAAGGTCAATGTTGCAGAGCACTCGAACAAAGGTCATTTGATGACTGTATCATCCTGATCACACTTTCGAGGATAAAAATGAATAAAAGTGCGAAAAACCAGGGTGCCCCATCGAAAAAGCCATAATGGCCGCCAAATTGTCAAAATTTGATTTTTCCATAACTTGGTTATTTTTTGCCAATTCTTAATTTTGGTGCAATACCCATGGTTGGTGGTATTAGGAATCATGATATGCAACTTCATCTCACGATAGCCTTTCGTTCTTGAAACTGACGTTTTGCTTAAAATTGAGCTCTGAGGGCGCTTTCCCATAAATGCGCATCCGATGATAATGTTGATTTTAATCATTCAAAAAGTTGAATAGAGTTTCATTAGGAACACTGCAGAAAATTGACTTGTGTGGTGTTGAGGTTTGACATAGGCTTTTTAGTGTCATAAAAAGCACTCCATTGAAACCCACAACATAAGAAAGTTCGTTGACCCCCGGTTTCCAATGAGACGTGTTTTCGTCAAATTTTAAATGATGCCACAGGGAAAATGGTAAGTGTTACACAGCTTTCTTCAAAAAAATGATGAATCAACAATCTGATGATGGCCCACAGCGTTAAAAGTGAAAACTTTTGATCCGATGTGTACTTTTTGGGAAGCGCCTATCGTCCAATTTTAACGCAAAATTGCCCAGTATCGAGAAAACGAAAAGTCGGGGGAAGCTAGAAGTTGCATAGAATGATTCTTGCATGCCAAAAATGGGTATTGCCACAAAAATGAAGGTGAGTAAACAAAAAGCTTATCAAGTTATGTCAAAAATATGATTTTTGGCCCAATTTGCGGCCATTGTGGATTTTTTCGTTGGGGCACCCGGTTTTCGCACTTTCTAATTTTTTCGTCTAAAATGGGATAAGTCATTAAAGTCATCATTTCTAGCCTGTGTTCGAAGTGAAATGAAACATGCCCCATAATATGACCCAGCCTATTTCTATATAATCGGACAACCCACCAGAGTTTAAAATCGGAAACAAACATGCGTGGCATGATGAAATTGCAAGTGTATAAAGAGTGCCTCTAAACAGGTTACTTTCAGTTGCTTTGCTTGCTCAGCATAAACCTGATGTTTTTCTCGGCCTGACGAAACCAAACTTAAACAACAAATCAAAGGAAGATTCTAACCCAACTGATCCTTGATGCCTCTATTTCATTCCAAAGCATCCTGTTTTCAGGAGATAATGGCAAATTGAGAAAAATCTTCCAAGCAACTCTGTTTTACAATTCAAAATAAAAGATATACACTTGTAACACATAAGACATAGAGACCCCATCAGGCTGTTCTCATGTGCAGTATTTTAGAGCTTTTTTCCCTCTGCTTTGCATCTGCTTAAACAACATTGTTGAGTTTTGCTCAAGCTCATTCATCTGCTCACTGTTGAACATCAGCAGGAATGACTGTTTCACACATGTGTAACTCATCTGACTCTAACTATTACGCATGCTTGGCGCAGGTGATTATATGGTATTTAACTGCTTATGAACTCATCCAGTATCTTATTTACTTTGGGAAATTAGGCGATGCGTGATGTGAGTGTGATGCATGATGATTGGTCTACTTGTCACACCATTGTTATTTTGACGTTTGCTAATTTTTGATGACTTTACCATGGACGATAACCTGGTCCTATGTTGCCATTTGACTTTTTGCCATAATTTGACATAAACAAACTACACAAAGTTTGGTGCGCTAGATAGGAGGGAACTACGATCAACCAACCAACTATTGCCAATTGAATGTTTTTCCTGAAAATATAGTTTTATGCAAGGATGTGCTTGGAAACAGGGGGTGGGGTAGTCCCAATAATGGGACTTGCAATGAAGTTTCTTTAACAGTATGCCTTAACAGTCTATGTGAAGTCCCAAAACATTTGGTATCAGCTGGACATGTTTGTGTAGCTTCAAATTGCGACCAAGAAACAGTCACATCAATTTCATATAACACTGGTGCTTTCGCTAAACACTCTTCTACCTTTAGCACCAGTAATATCCAATAAAGCTAAGCTTCATTAAGCACTGGCCAATACAAAAATCAGACTTAGTCACGGTCGATCTTTAGTAAAGTCTTGAAATTTCATTAAAATTTCACTTCAGTAAAAAAGTTGTGAAGACTATTTAGGACTATTCCGTTGTTGATAAACACCTAGGATACTTTCAAGGTGGCATCAGGTAATATTTATTCACATGAAGCGGAAATTAATGGAGAATGTGAACATAAATTTGTCCTATAGGTTACACACTATTGTTGGCATGACTCCTCCAGTGATTAAGTTATGGCATTATGATAATTGTAAATAAGGAGGAGTCATGCTCCAGCAGGAACTAGGGGGTCGGGGTTCTGTATTGCCAAACTAAGGACTCCATTATATCATCTGTGAGCCTGAATTTGGTGAAAATTGTGAGCTTATATGGGCAAGCATAATTTAGTAATACTAAACCCTGTTTTTGGCAAGTTATGAAGACAAAAAAGAACCACCCTTGGGAGATATGTTTGAATCCTTGCTACTTTCATGACCAAACACAACCGTCAGTATCCAAATGGTTGTACTTGCTTGTGATTACAATGTTCCAGATATCGATTGGACAAATGCGTTCAAAGTTCCTCGGTTAATGCCAAATGTACATGAAAAATTTCAGGATTTTTATTTGAAAACTGCACGTCACAACTGGTACGTCATACTGACCAATTTCTAATAGTGTCTTAGACCTACTTGTTACCACAACCCCACCATAATTGAAAACAAGATGTCCTCCCAGGGATATGGATCATTGCAATGTATTGTCTCTTGATAAAATCTCCTAAGAAACCTCAAAGAAGAATGACATGTGTCAACAAGCAGACCCAAACATACGAAAATCCTGAAGTTCAGCTTTGTTCATACTTTCACTCCCCAACCCAATAAATCAATCTATTGACTCAAACTGGAATAAAACAGAGACTCACTCAGGGAGGTGTGTAAATAATCCCATCTAAGCTTTCCAAGGCAGATTTAACTGAATAGGGATATCAGATGAGATCAAAAGGAAGATGAGGAAGAGAGATAGATATTTTCAATTGCACGCAGAACAAATAAACCTAAGGACTGGACAGTGTACAGGCAATTTCGACAATCATGTGACCAAACATTAAATGCATTGTGGCAATAACATGACTCAACATCCAAGTCATTCTGGTCTTATGATCAAATGAAAAGAACAAAAATATTTGTATTCCCACTTTTAAATCTGGTAATAAAATTGTGTTTACTGATCGACAAAGCCGAGGCACTGAATAGTCAATTTAAGAGTGTTTTTACAGAAACAAGGAAACACACAGGTGAAAGACAAAGGTACTACTCCATATGCACCAATCTACTACACATAGGAGTAGAAGGGTATGTATGCTACGCCAATCCAAGGTTGCCAAATTCATATCCATCCAAATGTCGAGTGGTCCAGACGAAATGTCACCTCGTCTGTAAGTTAAAATTGGTTCTTGTGAGCTGGCCCAGCCTTGCCAATTTTTATTTCAGCAATCCCTTGTCGTCTACTGGTCCCCACACAATGGATACAGCCCTATGTTTTCGGCAATATCTACACAAGTGGTGCACAAATAGATCCATCAAAACTATAGGCCAATTTCTAACATGACTTTGTTGTAGAGAATGGAAAAACATCGTTCTTGCATGTGGCAAAACATCTCGGCTCCAATAAACATCTTAATTAGTGACCAGCATGGTTTTAGCCTATCAACGGTTTAACTCACTCAAAACTCAGGCAATGAAAGGTTGATGTATTGGCTAAAGAAGCTCTTAATATGAATATAACAAACATTGAGATTCCCTTTACAGATTTAAGGCTGTAGTTAATAGCTATATCAGAAATTGGTGGCAAATGCTGTGGGATTCATTTCCTAATAATTAAAATGCAGCTTTTAAAAACTGTTGGAGATTTGGTAGTTCAGGTTTGATGGGACGAAGGGCCGAGATTGTTTTAGCACGATGTAAAATTGGTCATACTTAATTATATGACCCATAGTCATTTGCTTAGAGGTGAGCCAGTCCCTCCGTGTATCCTTGTGATTGTGGCTCTGTCTGTGACACATGTATTACTTGAGTGCGTTGATTCTATTGCTCTTATTCGTAGAAAAAATATTATAGTGTCCCAGATTTGAAACATTATTTCATGATATTAGGCCTCTTCAGGTTATAAATTTACTGAAGGAGGCCGATTTGTATAAGATTGTTAACTTTTTAAAAAAGGTTGTGATTGGTATTTATGGTGATTGTATGTCTTAAGGTTTGATGTTTTTTAACGTAATATAATGATAAAACGTTTTAATGACACGATCTATAACACAATGTGTTGTTGTCGTTAAATTTAATACTCACTCACTCACTAATAAACTCAACAAACGATGGTCTGAAACACTGGTAGGATATTATGGGAGGGATATGATGTGAGATATGGATTAATTTCTTGATTAGTATTTTTATGTAGGAGTACAAAATAAATTATGACAATGCATTTGGGAGGTGAACCTGTGGTTTATGGCACACTTGTGGTTATTTGCCATGTTTTGGAAAGAATAAGTAATTATGCAACCATGTCATTGGACCTACGCCTATCGAGTAGTTAGTATTAATTGACCAATAAACAGAAGGGCCCGCAGTAGCCGTCGCCTCTTGGCGTGTAAGTTTCTGGTTGTGGCAAATCTCACTCGATATTGGGTTTCTGCAGCCGGCGGGAACTGTTCCGTCTCGCTCCTTAAAATATGATTTGTATTGGTGTCGTCGTGTCGTCAAATAAAACTCTTAGTTCCAGTTAAAGTATGTCTTCAGTATTATTTGTCATCTCAAGTCGACGCTGTTACATTCAGCACATTTAGTGTTTAACTGACCACGTGAACCCGTGTGTTAAGAGAACCCTAAATCTTACACACTGAACACAGGGGTTCAAAAGGACCTGGTCTTGCTGGATTTCAGCAAGGCCTTCGATAAGGTCTTTCATAACATTGTCAGGTATAATAATATGGATTAGATCCCCCCCTCCCCCCCCCCCCCCCCCCCCCCGGACCAAGCCACTGGGTTTGGATAAATTGTTTCTGGCTATCGTATGCAATGCTTTTTCGTAACGGCACACACTGGTCAGGGTTGATGTTACATGCCGGGGCCGCAAGGATCGGTCCTTGGACCAGACCTGTTTCTGATCTATTCCAACGATATCCAAGAACACATTCAGTATACGATTAAATATTTGCCGACGACAGTATTGTGTAAAGGGTGCTGAGAGAAGCACCAAGAGATCACCCAATCTTGCAAGACGACCTTAAATATTTGGCATCATGGTCGTAAAACCTGGTTGATGCTTTACAACGTGAAGCAAAGGTTGCATGTTTATGACAATCACATGTAAGCGTAGTCCAAAATGTTTCCCAGTATACACTCCTGGGTGAAATTGAAATGACTGAAAATCTCAACAGGTGGAAAAGTCATCACTATTAGGTGTCACAAGCTCACCGGAACCTACGATGGAATGCTCATTGCACCAAAGTCACACAAAGCCAGCCGTTACGCGTGGTCTACTCCGTAGAACTTTATCTCCGTGTTCACAAAACGTCACAAAAAACAGGCATTACTACTCTAGGTCGTCCTACCTCGGATATATGCCGCGAGGTTTGGAATCCTTAACACACTGCATCAATCGCCTAGAACAAATTCAGAGAAATTGCGCTAGATTGTTTTTAGAAATTCATTCAAAACAGCCCATGTTTAAACCACTTTGGCAAGATTTAAATGGGAATCCGTTAATCACGCCGTTTGACTCCAGCAGTTACAATGATATACAGGAATTCAGAGGGATTGGTCCACATTCGCTACCAACTGTATCCAAGAGCGATCACATCTCGTTCCCGGATTGATCATCCATTGAAATACATACAATTCAAACGTACCAAACCCTTAGATACAAGTTGCCTTCTAGCCAAAGAGCTCTACCATTTGAAACCGTTGCCCAGAGGAAGCTGTTCTACTGTTCCACCATCAGTTAAACTCTTCCAGAGCTATTGCCATACCAGCCATCAGGGAACCAGTTCCCCTACATGGTGGCCCACATCTTGTAACTCTTGCTCAAGGTTTGTATATAGTGCACCCTCACTTGTTTTGTGTATTGTTTGGAGCACCTATCTTCTTTCAATCCGACGGGCTGTCGACTTCACTTTGCACAAATATCCCAGTTAGCAGGTTCTGATGTTACAGGGATATATCACCAAGTCAAAGTACTCGTCTACCACCTATTTTAAGTCTCATTTGTCTAGGCTATGAATTCGGCAGCCTCACGGAATAATAAACCGTGACATGTTGAACTTGAGTTGAGTTATGATGACTCCATAGCTTTGTATTGAAAAATCATTGTTCTATCTTGGGCTGTATCTAGAGTACCTTGCGTTTCAGAAAATGGAGTTGCAAGGGAGTTTGTCGCAAGACTTCTTTATAACTATCCCAAATTGATCAAAACTTTTCCGTAGGCATATTATCCGTATAAAACAGTTGTGTCAGTGAGTACCAAACCTCAAAATGGGAGAATTCCCCCTAATAGTGCGAATCGCCAAAATATTACGGCAAATTTGTCTTCTCCCTTAGGAGAAAGTCCAAAATAGTTGTGAAGCATTTCTTCTAAAGTTCAGGTGAGTTTCCTCGCAATACCGAAGGTCCTCGCAATAAAGTGAGAAGCGGATAAATCGCCTTACAGATTTGTGATGCAGATGTGGGTAAATATCACGCGAATCTGGGGGTCCTAAAAATCTTGAAAACACGGGAGGTTGGCTGTAGTTTTCCAATGCGATGCAGGGATTTCAGGGACCCGAGGTTTCAGGGTCATTGACTCTTGACTTTTAATTCTGACCCGCGAGAAAAAATAATGAAGTCATTTGTACCCGCGACTTTTTTAACATAAGCATCTCAAAAGTCGGCCGAATTCGTGATTTCCTTTCCCAATACTCTAAATTTCCCGTAGTCGCCAAGTCATTTTGACTCGCGGCTCTTTGCACATCCAGGTTCAAGAATCAAGCTGAGGGGCTTGAAAGTTTCACAATACTAATTTCCATAGTCGCAAGCCATAAGTACGCTATAACAATACCTTGACAAAGACTACTATTAACAGTTATCGCAATTACATCCTATTGTTGATCTGCTTGACTGCACAAGTAAGTCTTAACACCAATTAGATGGCCGAGTCAATACATTTGAATGAAATTCTGTTGTTGGTCTGGCTTGAAATGCACAAGTACATGGAGAAGGGGAGATCGCTCATTATTGTTTGATTGAAGGCATTATGAATTATGAAGTAGTGTGAAGTGTCAATCACACCACATTACTGTGTCAAAATATACTTAATGGTATTGCTCTGGGCATGCTCATATTGTACCCCCCCATCATGCAGATGACTCCACGTGCATGGTCCAAGCATGGGTCCAGGGCATCAATTGATTCATTACATCGTCATACACACCCGTGATGGCCTCCTGGTGACCTCTTGACTTTGCTACCTCCGTTGGAAACCAATTAAATGAAGGTTTGGATTTTTTTTTTTTTATATGGCAGCAGGGGGATGTGGATTCGCTACAAGAAAATATTGTCCCATACTGATAATGGGGTAGGTATGTCCTTCTTTATAACACGTACTTGGCACCAGTGTCGATACGTGTCATCGGTCGTGAAGCCATAATGTTGCGGGAGGGGGAACAACTAAGGCGCGGAAGGAAAGGTGTTGTTTTTTAAAATAATTTGTAGGAATTTGTGTGTCCCAACCCCCCCAAAAACTAACCTCTGATATCTCTCCTAATTTCCTTGAAGAATCAGGGCAAATACAGTCAGTCCTGATGGTCACAGTGACACAATTGATAACCGTAGTAATTGTTGTACGAGGTCAGAGGCATGGATTTGCACAAACACAAAATACACGCGTCCTTGCTCTTTGTTTGATTCCCCACGCAGAAAACGTTGGCAAATCGTGATGTTTTTTGTTTGGGCCAATGTTAAGTATAGGGAATTCATGTTCAAACTGGCAATCTATGAACTAACCAGTGGTCTTCGCTTTCTCCAACAGATACAGCTTCACGTGCACAGACTTTTTTTACGATAAGATTTCCCTTTATGATTTGGTCAACGTTAAAATGAAGGTGGGGCCTCCTGATTTGGTCAAGGACAGGAGGCATTATTTAAACACGTATTTTTTCACTTTTCATCCTTGTTTTTCAACCCCAAAATGTCATTATAATTATAATTATACCATCTGCGGTATGAAGTAGACTTTTAGAAACATTTCTGCAATTTGTAAAAAGGGGGTGAAACAACGTATTTACGATCCCCCAAAACGAGTTTTTTCCAACGTTTTCTACCAACTGTAGAGGTCAGCGTCTGCCCATGTGTTTTCATGTGAATAAGAAATAAAGCCATGCCGCGTACTGCTGTCTCTCACTGAAGATGGGCATTATAGCAATCAAACAAGTCCACACTGCTAAATATAGAATAGAAACCTGGACGGCTGAATCTATGTTAGATAAAATGGCGTTGTTTCGCTGAAGCGACGATAATGAACTGAAATAAACCTCTTTTTCAGACCATTCTAGTGACGCCGGAGGCGATTTTAGAGGCACTAGTGATTTGCATTTTAACCAAAAATCCCTGTTGGATGTAATATATTCCACCGTAGGAGCCAGACTAGCCTTCAGTTAGTAGATTACTATTCGGCCGGTCCCCGGAGTCTCTCAGGCTGGGTCCAAATCCAAAATACCGTTTTGGCGAGGGACGGGATTTGAGGTGACTTTTCACATTGTCCAAACTTTCTCTGTTGGTAGATTGTACACTTTGAGTGGGTTTAGAATGAACTGCCAATGCACTTTAATTGCACGGGGAGAAATGGCATTGCCACAATGAACATGTTTTTGCTATAGCGATGCAATTATGTTAGCGCGAGGGACAGAATCGACAATTCCGTCCCTCGCGTTTTAACATTTTTTTGAGTTGCCATACAACTGATTGGTTCGCATATTTTTTTCCTTTTATTATTGAAAGTATTGGGTTGCTTAATCCTGCGGTTACTTGAATAGAATTTACACCGCAGGCGATGTAAGGAATAGATGAATGAAAATTTTACGAGGGACGGACAAATTCCGTCCCTCGCACCATAAAATGTGTTGCCATGGCAACTCGCTTGATCGTGGCCATCTATTTATGTTTTTGTGCGGAGAACTTGGCTTGGTTATTTATGTAAGATACTTCGGTGTCGTAATTTCCTGAACTGGAAAGAAAGGACAATAGAAAAAAATGAATTCCGTTTTCCTCGCAAGGTTGACAAATTTTGATTTGGCACCAGCTCAGTGCGACTGCGAGTGTGTTCATCATCATGATCATGCACGTGCATGTCATGTATGGTTCTCCCGGGATGGGGTTTATTGCTAGTACAAAAAAAAACAGTAGGCATTTCCACTACCCAGTTTGTCACCGTGTATGATGGCTACAGTGATGACAAGTACTGGGTATCTGTTTGCCAAACACGTAGTGTGCTGAATCAAAGGTTAGGTTAGATTTGTTTAAATGGCTGCCCTTTGGGCCAAGGAAGTGTTAAGGGATTAAGACGGGACCATTTCCTTTCATACATTTAAATTTAAAGGGTTATTCTTTCATTTAACAATTAAAGGGTCATCCTTCATTTACCAATTTAAAGGTCATTATTTTCATTTAGCGAATTACAGGGTTGTTCCTTTCTTTAAAGGCTGACTCAGAGAGTCTAAAATATTTGTTTTGTAAACTTTTGTTGTCCCCGCCGAACAAAGTTCGGAATGGGGACTATGACATGAGAAGCGGGTCCAGTTCGTTCATCGTCATCAGTGATAAAAATGTTAAACCCACGTTGTATACGATTATCTGAGTTCCGTAAGGGTTAAGATGATGTAACTCGGTGGAGAGAAGCGGGTTGATGAAGTTCTCGACCTGATTAGCTTTTGGGCGTTAAATATGCACTATATTAAACATCTAATTTGCATAATTTATGAAAATTTTCCGGACAAGCCTAGTGTCAAGTTTTCTGGCGTCGGTAAGGCATATAATGGTGTTTGTAACTTGATGGAAGAAAGCGGGGATGAAGAGGTTTCGACCTGATTAGATTTTGGGTTTATTTTGGGCAAAGTGAGTATGCGCAAATGAGCTAATAATATTCGCAAAAAATCAGCATAATTGCCATAATTTTAAAAATATTTTTTGAGAATTCTACAGAATAATCCTTCACTGCATGAAAAGCCTATCATGGGGCACATCTTTTTTGCAATGTGAAAGTAGTGATATATGCAGGTTATATGCAAATGAGATAATAATTGCAATTGCTGATCTCTGAAACGGTACTATAGTCGGAGTAGGCAAAATTCCTTCACTACATGAGACTACTAATGCCGTCGGTAGGGGGGGGGTTGTGTTGTGATTTGGGGGAGTGGGTGGGGTAAATGTGGGGAGGGTATGGGTAGTGTGGGAGTGGGTTGTTGCGGGGGTTGGGAGGGGGTGTTGGGTTGCAGGGTTGGGGAGGGGGGTTGGGGTGTTGCATGTGTGGGGGGGGGTGAGGTGTTGTGGAGTTGGGGAGGGGGTGAGGGTGTTGTGGGGTGTTGGGGAGGGGCGTGAGTGGGCATGTTGCGGGATGTGGAGAAGGGGGGCATTTACGGGGATTGGGGTGGGGGTGGGGGGTTGAGTGGGTGTGGGTAGAGGAGGTGGGTTGTTGCGGGGGGAAAACAGGGTGGTTGGCAGACAGAGTGTGGGGAGGGGGCTGAAGGTGGTGGGGATGGGGTGTGCCGGGTGTTGGGGAGTTGTGGGGTTTGTTGGGAGGGGTATGGGGTTTGCGGGTGGTTGGGTGTGTAGTTGCATCATACGCATGTTTAGTGATCGTGACATTAGGCAAGGACAAGGTGAATACAAGTTCGCTTGGTTTTTTATTAACTTGTTAAGTGCTCAGGGTGCCATTGTGCGCGTGCCCTTAGGAGTGCAACCACAAACAAGTAAATCCAGAACGACAAGAACGCTTGTATGAAAGCAAGTCCAATTTAGCTGCAGGAGGAAACCAAAGTTCTTGGAGAAACCACAAACCTGCGAGGACGGGAATGGATCGGCAACCAAATTCACGTACGTCACTTCGCCGCAGGGGATTAAATCCGGGCCGCATTGATGAAACGGCGCAGTATATGAGCCCTACACTACACTGCCCTCCCAAATTCAGTGCCATAGGATACCATTATAAAACAACAAGTTGTGATTCTCTATATGAAGACTTGATTTGAGCTGGCCATTTCAACACATGATTAGTATTGGGGCAGCATTATGTATACATGCAAAAAACATGAATTTTGTTGAAAATTGAGGGTTGGTGGCCCTCCGTGGGAAATCTCCTGAGTCAAGCCTTTAAATTGCATACACATTCTCACCATGAACGGATTCTACACAATTGAATAAATGTGCATTCAAGGATGAACTAAAACACACTACTATCGCAATCACTGTATATTGTGCACCTTTTCATCGCTTCTTCTTCTTGCAACGTATATCCACATGTGGTCCACTATCCCAGGTAAACAAACCGGGAAACAAAGAGCAGTTAACCTCTGCAATCCTGATCACTGCATGGGAGCCGGGGGTGCGATTGACTGTCCTGCCACAATAATTACCATGATCACAAACTAGATTAATTATTGCCGATTATTTACACAACCCAGTCGACAAAAAGTTTTTATATTATACTTTTCTGATAGAAAAACCAAAAAATCCGCTGTAATATCCTCTCACACGTAGACTATAGGAAGGAATTCCGTGGGGAAGGCAAAATCTGAGCATAACGTGTCATTTTCTGCCTCATCGCAGATTCTCAGGCCCTATTTATAGCCTACCTTGAGCTTAGCCTAGCTTTAAATAGCTGTTCACCACTTGTTTATTTGATCAGGGGCTCCATCAAATTATGTGCTGATTTGTGCACATTGAGCCATCAGCATCAGCGATTATTGTCAAGGTGCAACTGGTGCCCAACCTCACAGGCAAGTGCGTGGTACGCTTGCAGAACGCACTACACGCTTTTTCGTTAATAAGCTTACATGTAAAAGCAGATCTAATCTGTGTTAGTGATATCCCCCACTAAGCCTGATTTAATAACAAATCCTGAGTTTTTTTTTTCTTGACAGGAACAAACACAAGTTCTTGACTGTGTGAGCCCAGAGTCAGCATCCACTTGGGTGCTCCTTTGCTTAATTGGTCAAGTTTGCACAGAAACTTCCACATTATCTTTGGTGCCCTGGGAAAGGTGCAATGAGAGAGTTTGAGGCACACAATATTGTATCATAATAGTTAATTTCACTAAATACACACTCAAAGATTTCTTACATTGTCTTATGCTACATAAATTTTTAAAGAGAGAAAAAGGTGATTTTGATTTCTATATTTCACATTTAAAGCTAAGGCTGAATTTTGTATTGCTCCCTATACGAATTAAGGAATTGCACACTTAAATGTACCAAAGAAACATTTCTCAGCTTAATCCTTTAAGATGGGGATATTTTTGATGGAAGCTTTACATATCAGGGCCAGACATCGAACTTTCGATTTTTTTTAGAGAACACCGATATGTGAATCTCTCGTTGCACCTTTAAATTCATGCATAGGTGTGCTTATCTCCTGTCCAAGTACCGGTAATTTTTTAATCCCACTGGGTAACAACGGATTGAAATCCTGCATACATCTCTCCTTAGCAGTGTGGACCCCAGGTGTCATTTGTCTACATGCCTCAGCTCATTTCTTCTAAATCAATACATGTATCCAACTTTATCCTAGAATCACATAAACACGATACCCAGCATAATCCGAATGCATCTTAAAACTTTTTTATGCTATAATGAAATTCCAGAGAATTTTGAAATTGTGCACCAGTTTTAGAAGTTCCTGTGAGGCTGTGTTATTGTTGACATGAGACAAAAGTCAAAGGAAATCAAGGAGTAAGTTTCTCATCCTAATCATATTGGGATAACTATGATGGGAGGTTCATTTTTGATTCACGTTTGCAGTACAAAGGTTTTACCGTGCACTGTTGCATTATAATTACACTAAAGGTATGCATAAGCCAGGTCATGACCTAGCCAAGCTGTGTTTGTAAACGTAAAAATTACTGTAGCAACATCCAGTTTGGACCTGTGAGTCTCTGGATAGACTCATCTTGGTCGCTGTAGAATCCAACACCCCTAGTGGGGGAAAAACCGATCGGTGATGTGTGTGCGGTGCGTGTGAAGCGACTATTTATTCCAGATGGTCTTCAAGGTGCTTTTTTGAAAGTCTGGCTCGTGATTTATACAATGAAGTCCGGTAATTCCACCAATTCCCTGGGAGTACTAAAGGAATTGGTTTCTACTTTGAGATTCCTAT
>JAMKCH010067043.1:0-42837 GCA_023653785.1 Ophioderma brevispina
GGATGATGTCAGGGACTGGCCTAAACTAGAATTCCAGGGCAAGTGTCTTACTGTTGTTGTAAAAATTGAAGGTTATCTCGCCCACTTTGCGTGACTGAGAAATGAACGCTTAGGTTAGAATACGTGTTAAACATTGGTAATAACAGCCGCGTGAGAAAAATCATTTTTCGTAAAATTCAAACATCCAAACAAAAATAAAGTAACAACAGAATGTTGATATATTCTGTGTACGTGAAAAATTGAATAGTTCCCAAAGACTGATCGTATTTGCTGAAAAAACGTGACATCTTCCGATGCGGGTTGTTGACGTTTTAGAAAGGACGCTTGCGTGCCCATGTGATCGATTTCGGAGATCTGAATAAAAATAGATCTCGTTTGTGAATGTGCTACGCCTGGACTATCTGTACACGTGAAAATGACCGGCGAGTTACAATGTGGTATTTAGACTGAAATGGATACGATGATTGTTTCCTGGATTGTTTTGGTTTTTACTGTACATGTAGTGATGTACGTGTACGTTGACATGTTGAACTAAATTTAACCATGTTTTAAAATGGAATTTTGTGAAACAACAATCGTATTTAAAGCAAACTAAATGAAAATAATAAAAATAAAATAAGTTCATTCCACTTCATTAGAAGCTTGGCAGATTCGGTGGTTTTCTATTTGGGAACCGATACATCTGGTACGGCTGCAAACATTCACATTCTTCATGGCGAGTGAATTTCACACGCAGTTCGTTTCCATTTTTGTAACTTTTTATAGCTATTTGTGCAGCCAAGAAATTTACATTTTTTCCTGAGCCGCCCATGATGATATACAAATGGATAACAGTGAAATAGTGTTGATTTTTGCCGTCAGAACTGATCAAAATTATCGCTTCTTTGTGGTAACACGTACAACGTAAACGCGGTGTATAACGAGAAATGCAAAAGATGCCCCCCAGTCATGGCGGACGGTGAGTGCGCCGCCCACGGCGTAGGGACGATCATAGTCGCCGTCGGATTCGTGTATAAAATAAAATTAGGATGCAGTCCTTGAAAAATATATCAAATATTAAAGTTTGACTAATGCTTTCATACAATAGGTCAAAATTGAAAGTAGCAATAGATTCATAGAAATTTTGCTTCTGTGCTTTAACTTCTAATATAGCTGGAAGCATCAAAGCAAATGGGCCCCACAAACAATGAATCCAAGTCAACCTGTACAAAGTGAACTCTGAAAATTCACAAAATGAACAACAACAGATTCGGCTCACTGAACCATAACAGAGAACAACAAGAGTTTCCCTATGCTACCCACACACACATTGGCAACTTGTACACATTGCCTTTTAAGGTAAAAATCGAAAGAGCAGCGGTGACTATTAAGTTAGCAGGTCATGTTTGCATGGTATCAAATGTGAAATCAAAGTTTTGATTGTAAGTGCCATCCTTATCTTATAAAAATAATCGTACAAGAATCTGAGCTAATTTTCACCATCTATATGAGAAAACTGTTGCACAATGTTGCCAGCAAATAAAGTTTTTTGTTTAATTACCCAAATTTGCTGCACACGTGTGCCCTTGACCTTAAGGACAAATGCTAAATATCCAAGAATTCTTTCTGGTTGGATGCATTTTGACAATTCCTATATTTTAAAGAACTACCTGTATTACGATTTGGCCTCATGCCATGAAATAACTAAACAATCAAGGCAACCCTGGCCCTTGGAAGTCCTAAAAAATTTCCCGCCACTGTTGGTGAAATGGTATGAAGTTAGAGCCATTGACATACATCTATACTGGATCATTCTTAAATTTTCCAAGTACCCTTGACCTGTAATGGTCTTCCATGCATGGTGTGGATGGTCAAAAACTTGCTTTTCAATTTGTATTGGCAATGATGCATTTCATTTTATCAAAGGCTCTGTGCAATCTTCATAAGACATTTTTTTTAATGTTTTTTGTTTGTGTATATGTGTGTTTAACACAGGCCATATCCAACCAATGTTGTTATTCTCATAGGCAATCTCAAAAACACTCAATATACTCATCAACCAAAAAGAAAATATTGTCAGATTAAGGTCCAACTTTTGATGTGGAAGAAAGCGAAGTCCACTAAATGCACATTAAACTGTTACCGTAGAACCCCACACATTCAAACCCAATCTTGTTGGTAGTGCAAAGCAAAGATGCCAAGATTCACACAGAAATTGGTGAGGTTTTCAGAATTACATGCAACCTAACGGGCAAAAATCTTTTCTGAACCAGAGGGATCATCACATTTTTTTTTTCAGAATGTAGAGAAAATTTCAAGGAGTCTATTTCAGGGAGCCTCCCTGAGAATCAGAGAGAGATTGCATCTATGGTGCAAGGCAACTGGAAGCTCCACTGCATCACTTCTTAGGCTTATAGTAGGCCTGAAATATGAACCTACATCACTATAAATAGAAAGGGTTGCAGTTTTAACAAACTTTATTTATTCTCGCATACATTGAATTGAGTTTCGCCTCGTCATAGATTCTAATAGAAACATGCATATAGGTCATCTCCTTCTAAATACATAAAATATATAATTACAGCCGCTTGAGTCTCTAAAATAAAGACTGAAATACATCAGCGCTCATTTCTCTGGTATCCACATAAACACAGTCCTTTGTGGTCTAGTGGTAAATCTCATGCCTAGTTAGCAAGAGGGCCGGGTTTGAGACTGTATTTTTCGTCTTTATGTAATTCAATGCTCTCCAGTTTTTCTCAGTTTCTATATAATAAACTTTATCTAAAAGTTGCATAATGATAAGTTTGTTTACTTGTGTTTGAATAGTATTGCCCTTTTATACATATGGCTGGATAAAACATGGCTAGCATCTGTGACACCTAGAATACCATGGACCAGATGCTATGCACTGTAGCCTGGAAGAGGAGGTAATGAAAGCATACAAGGGTATTTTTTTTTTGAGTTGCTTTTTGTTTTTGTTTTTGTTTTGTATTTTTAAGTGACAGGCACTTCAACACCGATTTTCATGACGTATACCAGACATTCCTTCCAAACTCATAATGTCATCTCCAAATTCTGTGACTCAGAAGAAGGAAGTTACATGGTTGATTTCAAGTTCATGCAATAAAAGCCGGCAACTAGGGCAATGAAGTTGGCAAATCAGGAAACATCGATGACCTGAAAAAGCTCAGCTGTTGCATCTGCCACTTGCAAATAACGGGTGAATTCTCTCTCTTTCTCTCTCTGACGTATGACCTAGATAAGCCTATGGGTCTTCCAAAAGGTGATGTGTGACATGTAAGTGGAAACTTTGAGGAGTGACATTTAATGTGCAGTCAAACGAACTAAGGCGGCTTCATGTTCGAGCATGTCTTGAATTTGTAAAGTCATTTTGGACCATTAAACCATATCTGTGAGGTGAGAATACGGAAACTGGTAGACTCTGAAGTTTTTAGAAAACATCAATACTATCTACACCTCTCCATCAAACACTTTATCTAATCTGATGCACAGACCAGCATATTTTCTACTATAATTTTGGTTATAATTAATAGGAAAAACAGAAAGAAAGGGGCCAAGGAATTGTTACAATGAACCACGAATGCAACAGTGGGCTGCTTATCAGCAAAATTTTTTGGGGGAGGGAACGTGCCATGTTAACAATCTTGCCCCTTTTAACATGACATTTTGCATTTGTACTTCCAACGAACAAAAAAGGTATTTTAGCTCGTGCAGACAAGAAGCTATCAGACGCTTTCTCTTTTGTCATGGGTTCCTAAGAAAAGCAGGGAAGTTTGATAGAAATAAATAACATATATTTTAATGCAAAACGAAAAGCGGGTAATCTTGCTTCCCAAATCCACCAAGAAGGGATTAACCTAGGGTGGTTTAGGGAATAGGTTTTAAATTTAAGGGAAACCTCAATATAATTGTGTAATATTGTGTCATTCATCGTGAGTACTTATAATATGAAACACTTAACAAGAATAAAAACATAAAATATATTATAATAAAAATTTCACTTTTGTTAATTCTAATTACAAACATTATAAACAATGATTAAAAGGATGGTTTAATAATATTTATAAAAATAAACTTCCTTCATGACATTTATCACTGAGAGGCTTATATCTGAAAATGTTTCATTTCTGGGACATTATATCAGAAGGGGTAGTGTACATATATCCCATCAATGCATTGCAGTGCTCTATACCTTCAACCAGTTGGGTTTACCACTGGGAAGGGGATTAAACCAGAGGTTTAAAATATCCCAGAATGCACTAACGTGTATCAATAATATTGTAAATGTTCATATTGGCATATTGGTACTTGGGGATAAAAAGTTCGAAGAGAGAACCACAAGACCTATCACAATCATAAAAATATCTCTATGCTTTATTTCCCTACCTCTGTGCAATGACGTCAACGGAAGATTGGTGGTAGCAGTAGTAACCTGCGCGTGCTGGCTCAATGTATGGGCGTTTTTACATATGCGCACAAAGACTAAAGGGTCGATATGTGCATAAAACGTGTCAGGTTAGGACATCACTGCAGGAGGTAAAGGAATGTTGTTCTTGTCTCTTGAGGTATATGACCTCACAATTTTCCTAATTGCAGTGGCATTAAGAGACTGGTTTAACAACATCGGAATATACTATTGTTGGGTCAGAGAATGCAGTCAGGGTTTTGAAAAAAGTCGATTTAACCCGGGAAGGGAAGATAGTCACATTCGACGAGATTTCACTTAATCCTATGTATAAATTTCCATACAACATGCCAAGTTAAGTTTTGCTCCAATGGCCAAGTTGTTGCTCCAAAAGGGGCCAAGTTTACTTAAAAATGGCAACTTTCCTGGAAGGAGCTTTCAAATTTCCCACTTTTCGAGCATGCTTGTAGGTTAGGCCTTATGGTATTTACAGATTTAAGGGTTAGGCAAGAAAAGTTTTGGAGGGTCAGTCCAAAGAAACTCTCCTTTATCAACCTATTCATTATTTAGCTATACACCCAGTAGGCCATTTTTTTGGGGGGGAGAATTCACAAGTAGGGATGTTAAATAACTTGTAGTTTACAAAGTGGTCTTGAAATCAGTCTTTACCCATAAATTTTGAGGTGCTTCTAATGAACCGGTTGGTAACTCTAGATGTAACCCCTCCACTGGAATAAATTTTTCTGTAACTGTTTAAGGCCCAAAAGAGAAAGAAAAAATATATATTTGAAGTTACCAAGCTAGAACATTCATCCACGTAATATTCAGATGAAGATATTATGTTTCAGGAAAGGTTGGAGGAAGTGTGAAGTCAATTGAAGTAGTGTTTGCCCTCCTGTACGTGCATGAAAAGCATCTGGGTATCTTACAGAAATAACAGGATATATATGTTACATGCTAGAGGATGGATAAAGGCTGGGCTAAGGGTCAGAATTAGTGTTAGGGTCAGGGTTAGGGATAGTATTACTATTAGGGCTATGGTTAGAATTATACTTCAGCTCTTTTTCTTTGATATGACACATGCGCAATATTTCTTGCATGAACTGTGCCTACATTCTTCTGGCTGGTGGGGAAGCAGGTGTACATAACCATTTGTGAAAAAAAAAAAAAAAAAAAAAAAAAAATCATCTCTTAAACCTTTGTTCAAAAGATCTTGGTAATATCATGATAAATTAAGAAAAAATTATTCACTTCAAAATCCGTCGGGGTTAGTGGATTAACCCCGCTGCAAAATAGTGTAATTTCCAATAACGGTCACTTAGATTTAAATATTCGTGACCAGGCCTAGACTTAGTCAAGTCTGAGTGTAACCGTCCGATACGCGTAATAGCGCCCTCCTACCGTTAAGTCTTTGAAACAGACAAGCACCCGGAAATTGATGCCGTTTTGAATTTACTGTTGCTGTTAGGTTGGCATGTCCTACCCCCCCTGAGTTACAAAGTGGTCTTGAAATCAGTCTCTTACCCATAAATTTTGAGGTGCTTCTAATGAACCTGTTGGTAACTCCAGATGTAAATCCCCTCCACTGGAATAAATTTCTGTAACCTGTTAAATGCAAAAGAGAAGAAAAAATATATATTTTAAGTTACAAAGCTAGAACATTCATCCACGTAATATTCAGATGAAGATATTATGTTTCAGGAAATGTTTGAGGAAGTGTGCAGTCAATTGAAGTAGTGTTTGCCCTCCTGTACGTGCATGAAAAGCATCTGGGTATCTTACAGAAATAACAGGATATATATGTTACATGCTAGAGGATGGATAAAGGCTGGGCTAAGGGTCAGAATTAGTGTTAGGGTCAGGGTTAGGGATAGTATTACTATTAGGGCTATGGTTAGAATTATACTTCAGCTCTTTTTCTTTGATATGACACATGCGCAATATTTCTTGCATGAACTGTGCCTACATTCTTCTGGCTGGTGGGGAAGCAGTATTGGGTAATCAGACAATAGTAATTTGGGCAAGTATGTATGTTACCTCATACGCAATGGGGTACATACATGTATTTATTAACCAACATTTAGGTCCAATAAAAAGTCATTCTTTTCAACAAGTTATAGCCGTGACTTAATTTCTGCAAAAGCTGGAATTGTACTGAATGTTAATTGTTATCAATATATTTTCAATGGGTTTAATCATGTCTGAAGACAAGAGACAATGGTATCTATACTAGTATCAGCACCAATTTATCCAAATCAAGAGCTTGTGCCACGGGCATAAATACTAGCAATACAATGCTATAAGTAGCTATATTTAAACTGGGAAAACATTATCTCAATACTGCCACACTCACTCATCCAATAGCAGTAAAAATCAATTACACTTAATAACCCTCTTTCGTGGCTAGACGTCAATGACGCAGAGCCTCACGGCAACTCTCGACCAAAACGGGGAGGATTAAAGAACATTACAATTAAACAACATTATGTTGCCAATGGCAAATTGTTCATTCATGTGTTGCTCCCTGCTAACATTATACCCTCAAGTCTCAACACCTCCAAGGTACTCTCTGAAGGCAATTATGATGAGCCAAAAAAGAATAAATACACATTCCTGGTTGTTATTTAAACCTTCATATATCACCATTATCCTGCACTCTTACATTTCTCTACTTCTTTTATTAAATACTTTGATGCCATTGTCTAGCAGGAATGCAATATTTATTACTGCTTTTATGTAAAGGATGGTGCTTTTGTTTTACAGCACTATTTTATTTGCAAGTGGAATTGGTTATGTGCTACGAACTAGCTTTGCCCCAACGACAGTATTTCTTTTATGTCAGAAACATGTCAACTTTGGAATTCTGCCTGCATTTTAACGGGGGCAAATATTGTGCCGTGGTTAACTCCAGTAATTGTCGGTTGTTGCGTTGAGGAGTTATATCCGCATCTCGCTTGCGGTATATTTTACATGTCTTTAAATGCTCACGCATAAAATGGGCAAAATTCACATGAAAAGCAGGAGTGTAAATTTTATGCACATAACCATTGGGAAAAGAACGCATGTATGCGGCTGGCCGGATACAAACAGGCAATCTTAAAAAATTCTACACTGAACTTACCCACCAGCTATAATAAAAGCGTATGAGAAATGAAAAACATTAGGCGCTGTAATCTTTCATGTCTCAGTTTATCTCATTTAAACAAAACTAATTCAATTCAATTCTATTCAATTTTATTCAGCATAACATAGAGTACAAGACAGAAATGTATAAATACAGTATATTATATAATAATACATACGAATCCAATTGTAAAACTGTACTAAGATGAAAAGGTGAGAGATATGATATGCTAGGTCCAGTAATGACAACCCGATGGGGCTTATATTTATTGCTGGCCATGTAATCCATACAAAAAAAAATTAACTCCAATATTATAATGTATTACGAGGTAAGTACAAATAACAAAAAACACAAACAGAAGGAAAACAAGGCGAATGTATTTACGCGAGGCGTAAAATAGTCCCCGCCGAATATCGCGATCACTAAGTGACAACTTAAACGACACCCAGTCCACCCTAAATTTTGGCATCAACTAGCTCGCCCAAAAATAACTTGAAAAAGGAATGGTTACCTTTTGGTAAATGATCAAGAAATCTTGAAATTCATCCCTGCCCCCACAAAATCCCTGAAAATCACTAAATTTTAGTTAAAATATGGAATAATTTAATCAATTTGGCAAACACTATTTTGAAAAAAAATAAGTGACCACATTTAAATTTGGGAACCCATACGTGGTATTGGAAAGCGGCGAAACATCGAATTTTACGTATTTTCAATTATTTCAAGAAATGTAAACAGGCTGGCAACCCCAAAAGACGACCCGACAACCAGAAGATTGACCCAAAATCTAATCAGGTTGCGAACTCTCAGTCCGCTTCATTCCACAGTACATCATTATACGCCTTTAAAGAACTCCAGAAAACGTTGTACAAAGCGTGCGGGGAAAAAAATTTCATAAATTATGCAAATTAGATACTTAATTAGCAATTTTACAACAAAATCTAATCGCTCTGAGAACTCATCAACCTACTTCTTTCCACCCAAGTTACAATAGTAAGCCCTTGCGGAACTCCAGAATAAATGTACCAATGTTGACATTTTCTGTGCAAATGACCTTTCCCTTTACATTTTTTCCCATACCCGGACAGACCCAGGGGAGGACTGGGGGGATGAATTACTGATGAGTAGGGGGATATCCCCTCCGACAATATACCAAAGTTGGTATCTAGCTCTCCCGACAATCAAGCTATCCCCAAATGTTCCAGGGGTTAACCATTTATCCCGGAACATACGGACATACAGACACACAACGGCGGAGCCATTTTATGTCCCTCCCAAACCTTCGTGGCGGGGAACAAAAAAAAACACCCACCCCCCCTCAACGAGCAGCAGTAACCCGCCCAACGAAACCAAACAATTAAAGGAATTTGATATTCGCATTGACCCATGGGAACAACCTGCTAGCCAACACGCAAGTCACACGCACCCATCGTGATTTACAAACCACGCCGTCTCATTCGCCTTTTCTCGAGCCCAGATGCAAAATCCCCCCATTGCTTTGAGGAAGCAGAGGTAGAATTGAATAAAGTGAGGAGTAGTAGAGATAAGATGAATAAAGTGAGGAGGGAGACAAGGCAAAAAGGTTTGGGGAAGTAATTGATTAAGAATTGTACTGGTGATGAAATGTTTTTTCAAATGAGCTTTAAAAGTAGTGTGTTGTTAATTTTTGTGAGGATTCTGGGAGCTCATTCCAAACGTTTAGTTTAGCGCGTGATACTGAATAAAGTGCTTTTCAGGAGATTTTGGGAGGGGAAGATGAAAGTTGTCGGCTTGTATGGGTTATAGCTGGGATTTGTCGGTTGTGATAAAGAATACTGAAGTTCGGAGGTAAATGATTGGTGTGATTGTTCAAACATGAAGAGCGCTGTTTGAAGTGGTTGAGGTGCTCTAATTAAGTGGTCTGTGAAGTCAGGAATTTAAACGGAAATTTTTTTTGCGTATCTTCTTAATTGTTGTTTCAACATATAGAAAAGTGTACATATTTGAGAAGGAAATGACTCAGGAAATCCAAATAGGACAATATTTTCCCCCCAAAATAGTATTTTGAGAAAATCTTAAAGAATGGAGATTTTCACTCCTTTTTTTGGTTCCATATAAAAAAATATAGGAAATGTTATAAAAATGTGCCTTGTTCGTTTTTGTTATTCCAGAGTCAAGTTCTAGGGTCGGGTATTTCCCCTTTTCAAAATTCGCCACTAGTTTAGCAAATTATTTGCCAAAAAAGCCAAAACAGCGTGTTTCATTTGGAACAACGCCAACAATGATGTTTCAAAAGGTGACATAAAAATCACGATTTTTAAACCAAAAAGGAAAAACTAAAATAATACCGACCTTAGAATTTTGATATGCTCTATACAGAGCGTTTCATTCTTACCTGGTGCTGATATGGATTCGAGTAGCTGGGAACCGAAAATCACGAAGTATAGCCGAAAGTAACAAAGAGAAATCGCCCATTGTGTCAAATATTGTCCATTTCACTACAAAAATAGGCATATTCCAAAAACAAGGTTTCATCTCTATTCTTCAATGCTCGGCACCATGTCCAATGGCTTCATCTGGATACTATGATCAAAATTCAACAATTTATGAGCTCAAATCGGGAAATTTAAAATCCCATTGTTTGCAAAAAGAAACTCACGTGGGCAACCACTTTACAAATTGAATAACAAGTTACAATGGGAGGGCGTATATCGAATCATTGCATCAAGGCGGTTTCTGATGCGCTCATGACAGCGCGCGCGCCGAATAGCACGGCGTATTGCGTAATACGCGAAAATACCAGCCTTTTGCAGTTCAGCCATGTGATTGTTCTTGGTCAAAAAGTGATTGTAAAATAGTTAAAAGTTAAATGAAAAAAATATGAGGAAAAAATAAATATATCAGATTCGGTAAAATATATGGAAAAAAAACAACATGTATGCCGTTAAACATGAAAAAAACTAAAAACATGTACCATTTGGACTAAGTTCCGACTTCACAGCCACCTAAGTGTTTTCAGTGAGGAAATAATTAATGGCAAAAGTGTGGTTCTGAGGGGTGAGTGTGTGATAGTGCGAACGGCACATTTCTGTGTGGGGTTTAGTTTGGTGAGCCGTGAAAGATAGTTGGAGGCCCCCCCCCAGATGATTGTACAGTAGCTAAGGTTGGGAGAACTAATGTGTTGTATATAGTTATTTTAAGGTTTGTCGGTCTGGAAGGTGTTGTTAACTCTGTAGATTGTACCAAGGCGTGAGCGCTTTGGTAGTGACAGATTGATTGTGTCATTCCATGTAGTTTGTCGTAATGTGATGCCAAGAAATTTGGTTGATGTACCTGGGAGATTGTAGGTTATCTATTGTTAATGTTTGTGTTGATTAGTGTTGTTGTTAGAGAAGCGCATGTACGTAGTTTTGGAAACATTAAAGAGAGTTGTAGGCCCGAGAACCACAAGTCAGTGATTTTTGCGAATTCATGATTCATGTTGTTGAAAGTGCATTAAGGTTAGGGTTTCATAAATTTTCCCCTTAATATATTCATAACATCGTTGCCCAAGGACAAACTGTTTACATTTGCAAGCATCCCTACATCTCAAACGCAGTTATGACTAATATCTGGACCCAGGATTGCCTGCCACACAATCTTAATACAGACCCTCCTCTGATTTCTCAATCACTCTGGGTGAAAATATTCCTCAAAGTCACTCTAATTTCCTCCCAATTAGAAGAGCACACACGACATTCTACACACGGCCTGTTGTAGCTATGCCTGATCATATTTCTCAGGGAAGGAAGTTTTTTCCCTTCCCATCAATACTTCTCTTTAAAATCCAAACTGCTTCACATGGGAATTAATAAATTCCTTATAATCCACCGCCTCACTATTGTTGATCACGAAATATGTTGCATACTGTAACTGCTGCTGCCATGGATTTCTCAAATGTGTTGGTGCTTTAATAAGCAGTGGTCTTGCAAATGGATCGCAGCTCTGGATCTAGGGACCAAAATGGGAGGCACCCCACCATTATGCACTGCCCCTTTTTTTCCCTTATCAGTCTTTTTCCTTGGTTAAAAAAATTGCCCCTCTAAGGTTAAACCGTTACCCTTGATTAATTGTGGTATTTCCTTTAATATTGTTCCATAAAGCTTCAAGCCTACATTATTAAAAAGTATTGTTTTTAAGATTTTGCTTCCTCACCATTCTTACTTTAACACACACAAGTTTTATGTATTATTTTTAAACCTTCCCAAGCAATCATCAACTATTCAAGTTACAGCTGGCGAACCAGCTTTTTTGTCGGGGGGGGGGAGGGGCGGGGGGCAAAGGGGGCACATGTATTTTTCAGGGGGGCACAGCATGTATTAAAATTTGTTTGTATGTATTTTTTTTTTTTTTTTTTTTTTTTAATTTTGGGGAAAAAGGGGAGATTTCCTGCCCCCCCTCCCCGGTACGCCCATGTGTAAGTACTATATGGTAACCTCATATGCAGTTTATGCCCCTTCTGCTGTTCTGCAAGAAATGTTTAATGTTGCTATCTGTGGTTGTGGCCTTGCACCCTGTTTACGCACCACCAACACTATAAAATCCCTTACCTTTGGCCACTTCTCCCGCCCTCCCTCCCCTCCCCACTGCCCTTCCCCCCGGTTTTTCCCTTTTCTGCCCCCTCATGGGTGTCCACGCTCTTCCCTGTGTTCCCCTGCTGTTCATTTGCTACTCCCAGATTTCCTACACACTCGGTGGTAGTGTATTAGGTATCTATTTCCGTTTTTTTTGATGAACCTTTCGAGCTGACGTGTGATACTCGTTGCTGAGGGTTCTGGAGTGTTTCTTTCAGCCTCACACACACCCTCCTTCACCGGACGCCCAAATTTGACGTATGGCACTCATGACTCAACTCGGTGTGTGGTGGACGACTCGGATGATTTGTCTCTGGTACGCAAACCCCTCTGTTCTGATTTGCGTGTCCCTTGCGTGATCGGCCTTCACATCTGACGTGCACACACCCCCGTTATCTACCATAAGATTAATTGTGCGCTCCGCTGCTAGGCCCCGGCACAACAGAAACGACCTTCACAACAATATTTGACCCACAATTACATACGCAATTGTGCTTCTAATATTTCTCAGTGTCCTCCCCACATGCTGTTACTTCGCTCGCTGGACCTCCGAAGAACCACTCAAAATTTTGCCGATTACAACAACGGTGCTTCTTGAAAAACTTTGCGATGGTCATGATTCCGTTACGTCGCCCACCCACACAGTCACAAGCACGACGAACAGCAGATAACACCACAAAACCCAAAATGCAGGCCACCTATTGTAAATAAATTCACCAATTCAATCTTGACCAAGCAAATCAGTAAGCAGTAAGATAAATCCTGAAGTGATTATGTCTCTAGGTTATATGAAGTTGGTATTATCTCAAAACAAATTTTAATAATTTATTCATTGAGGAGTAGTGTTTTGCGTCATTTATTACTGGAGTTACTAGTTGGCAAGGGTGTCACCAGTCAAAGATTTTTCAATTTTTTTGTCAAAAAACAACTTTAGAATGAAGAGGATTAATGTTTTTTTTCAAAACAAGTAAACATGGCTTTGACCACCCCTTAGAAAAGTACCAGGGAGGGTTTATTAATGTGATAGAGTCAATCAAAGATTCAATATGTGGACTTAATCAGCTAGTGGACAGCAACAGGCAAGATATTAGGTCCAAATTGTACCTAAGCTTTGCATTAGTCAAGGTATTTGACCAAATCAGAAATCAATTTGCAAACATGATTCTTTCCTCCCTGGCCTGATTATTCTTTCAGCTTCCTTGCTACTTTCTTTACCTTAACAAACAATGTCTACAACACTCTCGGCAATTTTGTTCACCTGTAACCTGTGGTAACTCTGTAAATTTTCACTGAAGGACAAAATCAAAGAAAGTCATCTCAAAACTTGCTAAAATGGGGGGGAGGGGGTTGAAAAGAACTCTACGGCATGGAGTACCATCTTCTCAATCAGTTTGACCCAAATCAGGAAATCAGTGAATTATGGTACATCCCCTTGGACCGAATAATCACTTTCTGATGAAACTCTTAAGGATTAGCGAGAGTAATGCGAGGAATCGAAAAAAATTGGAAAGCATTTTTTACTTCTAAATGAGGGATAATAAGTGTGTTACAATCCCATATAACTGCCTTAATGTTAGAGAATAAACCACCAAAATAGTTGAAAAAAATGAAGTATTTGAGGAAAAATTTGTCATATTGTTAGCCCGCACATAGACTTTCATTGACAGCGACGGCCGTCTCAAAATCTACACAAAAACAGTGATTGTGGTTACACCAGTAAGAATAAACAAAGATCAATCATGTGTTGTGTTTGAGATCAAAACTGGATGATCATGGTGGACACTATCACGCTGAAAAATCTGTGATATTCACCGGAGAAAGGCTTTCTGATAGCAGGTCGGAATTTTGATACGTGCGCACGTATAGAAATTACAGAATAGAAAAAAACATACCTTGTCTTAATACAGGATTTCAAGCCAACCACTTGCAGGTATGTTCGCATATTCCATGACAGTAACAAAAATATACAATATGAATTTGGATGATGTTTTCTATGTTTAGGATTAGCAAAGCGCTTGATATACCTTTAAATTTCCTTGCTAATTTTTCTTTGCAACCAACACTAACTGATAGCTACACCATACTCTGCAATTCAATTCACCTACCTGTAACCAGATGTAAATTACTCAAGGAAGTAAGACATCATTTGAAAGCAAGCCATCCAAAAGTGAAGTCACTTGAGTCAAGTTTGAAATTACATAAATGGGCTCATTTATGTCAATTTTACATCCTGAAAATCGCATGTGAATAAATTTGCAAATTTAAGTCTTTTATACTCTGAAATGTACACTATATACCCAAGATACTTTTTGCAATCATTTCATCCAATTTCCAACATTCTTCCTGCTCTAAATATAACTTAATTCAAGAAGACTTGTGAATATTTCTAAAATTTAATGTTTTGGGGCCATTTCTATCAATAACAATTTGCAAACAGGTTAATGGTTTATCACTTTCACAGTATATCATAATTTATCAGAAAGGTTACGACAACAGTAGGTGTGTTTCACAGAATGTCTATGTCCATCTTGACATAGTTTCTAGATCAAAAGTGGTTCCATTTCACTAGCAATCCCCTAATAATACCACTTTATTTCAGAATTTTGAAATAAATACCTAAACAAATAAGTAACCTTAGTTTGAGCCACATTCTGTGATACAAGGAATTCCTAAATGTCACAAGGAATTGTAGCTGCTTTACTCAAATTTAGATCAAAGCAAGTACTTCCAGTCGCTTCACCTTTTGAACGACTCTTATGAACTGCAAGCAATCTAGGTTATTTTTATTTTCAAGGGCAAGCAGGCAGGCCATCAAAAACAACAAGGGGGCAAGCAGGCAGGCCATCAAAAACAAAAACAATTGGGACAGTGGTCCCAAACAGGTCTTCCGATTATGTGGTCAAGGAATAAGTGCAGAGCAATATAATGACCCTAAGTGACTCCTGAATGACCTTTGACCTCCTTATCTGTTACTCAACATAAGACCCCTTGTCTCTATGTATAAGCATACCCAGTATGAACTTGATCCATCACTGCACTAAAAAGCTAAACATTTTAACCAAAAGTGTATACCAAAAGTTTGACACACACTGACTGACTGACTGACTGACTGACTGACTGACTGACTGACTGACTGACTGACTGACTGACTGACTGACTGACTGACTGACTGACGGACGGACGGACGGACGGACGGACGGACGGACGGACGGACGGACGGACGGACGGACGGACCGACGGACCGACCGACCGACCGACCGACCGCAATTCATCTTAGCCAACACTATGTCAAAATATGGACTATAAATATACACCTCATGACCAAATTAAAGAACTTAAATAGTGAATTAAGGACAAACCTTTGACATATACAGTTTAATCTGATAATAATTCATGAAAAAGTGATTGAACAAAAAATCCATTTGAATTCTTCAACCACCAGTTCATTAAAATTTTGTCTAGGTGGGAGATGAATAAAATAACTCCTGTTCACCTCGCCCTTTAGTGTACATAATGCCTTAAACCAAAAATAGACAAGTAGCGCTTAAAATAAAATGCTTTTTACAGTCAGCAATTTCACTTGACTGTACTGTTAACTCCGATGTGATTACATTCATTGTTCACACTTGTGATCATTGACTAGAAAGAGTCTGGCATATATGTGGATTACACTCGGCAGAAGAATGAATTAGATCTTTAAGATTTGACTTCAAAGGTTTTGCTGCACGTCACAACTTCTTTTGACGCAGTTCTGCTCATTTTATCAAGCCTTATATGGCATGTAAAAGAATGTGTTCAATTAACGTAGACACAGTTTTGATTGATTAATACGCATTCAAGTAAACTGTGAAATGTTTTTGAAATATCGCAAAAGTATAGTTCCCTGATATTATTGGATCCAGAGCGTTTCTGCACAAAAAAATTAAACATCTGTTCCTTTTGTATCCCTGTTGCGCATTATCTTTCTAACACTACATGATTTTGGCAATTTCTTGATAGGTTAAACCATTCTTCTCATGCTTGAGAATTGGGAATAAGGTTTTTTAAATAATTGTGAAGATATGAACTTTTTATGGTTCAACCAGGCCCTATTACCTCAGACTTTAAAAAAGAGAAATTTAGACCTACTTAATTTTCAATTTTTAAACCTTTTCCCAAAGAAATAAAAACTGTTTCTTGATTTTGGTAAGGTCATCCCTGATGCTGCTTTTTGTAGAAATTATTCAGCACAAAATTTCAATGATCATTATCAATACATCTTCTTGTCCCCCTTGATAATTCTTTTGAATTATCCCAGCACACTCCTGAAAATGTGACAATGAAATTGGGATCTTAAGTCACCTAGGAATGCACTTTCATTCACATGTCACTGCTCTACTCTTTCCTGCTTTCAGATGCACTTAACCGATCTAAATTTAGCAACACTGCAAGTGAAATTTGTCAGAGAAAATGATAAATTTTATAGAGCATTTTAGGTTGCACATGCTTTCACCAAGAGGTGTTCACACAATTCTAGTGCAATTGTTGAATAAAGTGAAATTTAATTGAATGATTTTTATTTCGCTCTCCCCCATTTCATTTGCAATTATTCTTCCCGTAACACACAAACAACAAAAAAGGGACGTTTTATTAGATTGCATTCACATACGATCCATATCCCCATAATGTCTCCACTATAGTCAAAATAACAAGCCCTCATTTGAATGAAATCCAATAAGCCTAAAAATTTAATTTCTTAGCAACAGCTCCCATGGTAACGCCAAGTTCCACTTTATAACACAAAAACCTTCGACAGTACCAGACATTGTTTATCTGATACATTCTACTGAACAAGGAAAGCTTTTTAATATGGATCACAATAATAAAGTGCAGCTGATATGACGTTACAAATCAGACTGAAGGACACACGAATGTGGAATTTCATAAAAAAATATCACCTAAATGGGTTTTTTCCCCTCACTGGAAAATTGATGGGCCACACTGAGAAACCTGGCAAACGATCAATTTTTATTACTCATGCTTAATGTTATTTTTTTAATAATATTCTTAATTCAATATCCCTACTCTTACTGGGGCTTTGTTACTGCTACCAATGCATTTTGTCATTTATTTATTTTTATGTACAAAAGCTATTATCTAATCACTACTGCTGCTATCATGGCAAAATCATTAGGAACTCGCAGCTTATTGAACACTCCTCTTAATTCAAATCAAATTTTCCTCCTTTTAAAACAAAATATCAACAAATACAGAATGCCAGCAGTATTTTGAGAATATATCAAACATGTAAATCCTTCTTGATCAAGGTTTACTAATTTTACAACACCTTGCCAGTCTCGATATTCTTCCAGACTTATTTACATATTCAACCACACACAAACAGAATCATAAACATAATATTAATCTCAGCCTTCTCACAAAAAGCCAAGCTGCAAATCACAAAAAAATTGCCATGTGTTAATGCCCTGGGTGTGTAACTTAACATACTCAAACAACGCCTTTCAGCTTATGAGAGTGTCTCTCTAACAGCTTTCACAGATTCAAATCTTTTATCAGATTTCGTCGGCTCGTTCTCGGTCAAGAACGTTGCTCGCATCTTTGTCGTTTTGCACAGACCTGGGGAATACCTGCTTGACTAAAATACCTAGGGGTTTGGAAATTGTAAAATGGGAATGGCATTTCATTAATGATTCAATATGCCACTCTTGCAAGACGCATACATAAAATGTCATTATATACATTACCACCATGCTATAGGTGATCCCACATCCTCTATTGCTATTAATAAAGGGGGGGTAGTACAACACTTAATCATATTAACAACTTTAGACAATCGCAGTGATTGGGGATTGATTGAGATTGATGGTGAAACAAGCCTAACTCGTATTTACGCGATGTGTAAAACATGTCCCCGCCGAATATCGCGATCACTAAGTGACATCTAAAAATGCACCAGTCCACCCTTATTTTGGCCAACACTATCTCGCACAAAAATAACTTGAACGAAAATGGTTATCTTTTGTAAAATTACTCAGAAATCTTGAAATTCATCATGCAAAATCCCTGAAATTCACTCAATTTAGTAAATATTATAATTTACTCAATTTGGCAACACTATTTTTGAAAAAATCATGTGACCACATTTTAAATTTGGAGCCATAAACGGGGTCTGGAAAGCTGTAAACTTGAATGTTAAGTATTTTCACATTTTTTCAAGAAATGTAAACAGGCTGGACCCCAAAGGACTGACCCGACAACCAGAACTAAAATAAACCTCCCAAAAAATCTAATCAGTGGTGAAGCCTCCCTAAGCCCCCGCTCTCTTCCACACCAATGTTACAATCATTATACGCCTTACGAACTCCATAACACGTGTACACAAGCCTTGCGGGAACATTCATAAATTAGCAAATTAGATAATTAATTAGCATATTTTTACACCCAAAATTAATCCGGTTGAGACCTCATCAACCGCTTCTTTCCACAATAAATCATGTTAGCCCTCGCCCTTTTGGAACTCCAGATAAATTGTACACAATGTTGACATTTTCCTGTGGCAATATTACCTTTTTTTCTTTTTCTTTTCCCTTGACCTTTTTCCCCTTTCACCCCCACCCCCCCTGACAGACCCAGGGAGGACGCCTGGGGGAATGAATTACCTGGTGAGTAGGGGCTTGTCCCCTCCTACATTATACCCAAGTTTGGCTACTTCTACTCATCCATAAAAAAAGATATCCCCAAATGTTCCAGGGTTACATTTTTACACGGACCTACGGACTGACATCCGGACGGACGTACGGACGGAGCCATAAGCGGACGGAGCACATTTTATAGTCCCCTCCAGAACTTCGTTCGGCGTGGACAATTAAGGGGTCTTGTCTGCTCAAGTGCAAAAAACTACCACCTTCCTTTTTTTCTGTCTCTTTTCTTCTGTACTTTTGTTGTTAGGTACAATACCTACCACACTTAAAATTAACCAAACAATCAAATCATCAATATAAAAATAGTATAAATAATCAAATATTCCGTGAAGTAAAACAAATTTATGGCATGATTTTTACTTCAATGGTTTAAGACATACCTTTATGGCCCAATACATCTAGTCATACAAGGCAGTTCTCGAACCACTAAGAGTTGCCTGCTTTTGTGATCCACTTTTCCTTCACTATGCACAAACTGACTACTAATGACCTTTGACCTTGTTATGTGACCTTTATCCCTACCATGACATGCAAGTCTCTATGATGCATCTATGACTTGAGTATGGTGGCAACTAGAGTTGGGCTGCTTTTGCAATCCACCTTTCCCTTTTTCCTCTTGCCTTCAAGTGAAAGGCGGGGCATTTCAGATACCACACACCTCGTATCCCCCCCCCCCTCCCCCCCCCCCCCCAAGATCACCTCGAAAAAGGTTGAGATTTGTATCATCTGAAGGGTTTAAGCGTTTTAAATCCATGGTGTACCAAATCTTATGTGTAAATTCGATCGTATCTGTAAGAAATTTGCAATTTGTAAACGGACAGAAATTACAGCACAGTGGTCTATGGGACTGTGGGAAACCAGCATTTGCTCATAACACAAAACCGCAAGCTCGGGATCAACTCCAATTTTGTGAATAAGTTTTCTCAAGGATATCTAGGAACCATGAATAAACAGATGGAGCTGGAATCACGAAATGCACCTTTAACCTCTAATGACCTTTCACCTTGCTATGTGACCTTAAACCCTACCATGATGTGCAAGTGTCTAAGGCACACCTATGGTGGCAATGGGAGTTAAGGTGTCGATGCACAAGCAATTCGAAAAAGGTTAACCGAAACTTTAACACACACATACACACACACATACACCCCAACAGACATACAGAATTTGGATTAGTATGTGCCTTTCTGCATTATAGTGCAGGTGACAAAAAATTTTAACAATGAAATGCAACCTCCCCACTTTTGAGACATTCTCCATTAAATTTCAAAGCTTGTAGCTTGGATCATTATGCTCTAACAATAGTCTATCAGGGATGCTTTAGATAACTAACGAGTGTTTAATAAAACGTAACTTATCAGTCCTTCACTATAAAAGCGCACAACATCCTCTTTCAAGCAAGGACATTTGAAAAATAGGCTTGTACTCTCCCTAAAACTAAAGATATAAAAATAATCAATTTTTATTGTAATGGAAGCATCATTCGATTTCAAGGGAGGTGCATATAGTTTGTCTTGGTAACATTTTTTACACTCCAATTGGTATTTTTTGTTTTTATTTCACTCTTAAATGACTTGACCTTAGCACATGACCTTTGACATCAACATATGAGGGACCCCATAGTGCACCTATGACACAAGTTTGGTTCCAATTTCAACGTTTCAATTGAGGTCAATTTTACATTTTAGCCTATTTTTCAACTTGACCTTACATGACCTTTGACCTCGGCACATGACCTTTGACCTCATCAACATATGAGGGATCCCATGGTGCAACTATGACAGAAGTTTGGTTCCCATTGAACTTCAACTTTTCAATTGAGGTCAATTTAAAAAAAAAAAAAAAAACAATTTAGTGGCACACACACATACACCCTCACATACACAAGCACAACGGATTGCTAAGTGGTCCTGCCAGCTATAGTTGGCGGCCCACAAAAATCAACATCCAACCATACTAATTACCTTGGTGTGAATTCTTTGTCAGAATATTACCAAACTACAATATCTGTTACAAATTTTCCCCTGCACTAACATTTTCCCTCCTTGAAGAGGGGGAAGCAGTTTGAAAATTTGAACCCTGTCATTTTCTGACAGGCTGGTCCCTACCAAATCCAAAATAGAAAGAACAATTTAAGCACAAAAATCTACGGAACTGTTTCATTGATATACCATACCACACTATGACCTAATCATGTTCCAAATTTTCTCCCTCACAAGGAAGCATATCACCGAAAACATCTGATACAAGTTTTAAAGTGATAGGAGGAGATTTTTTTAAGGATACAAATTTCTCTCAAATTGCAAATCGAATCTGTGTTGGCAACAGCATTTGATGGTTTTCAAATCTGACTACTACTGCAACCTTCATGATGCTTGGTTCACTGTTTCTCCTTACCAAGTTTAAAGATGCACCTCATTTTTTGTTAATGGTCCACTAGATAGATAACCCCCAAGAAAAGACTACTTCCATAATTTCAGTTGATTCTGATGTTGCATACTTTATATGGTTATGACCAAATGTTGCATCAAGTTGCCCCAAAAGCCACTGTAATGCAATTTGTCAGTTTACGGAGAGAAAATAAAAAATTACAAATTTCTTTCTATTCTTCCACAGTACATCAAATTTGCACATAATGCTTGGCATACATACTATACTTGCACCAAATGTTCAGATGATGTAAGTATCTCAACTTTTTGTTTGAAAGTCGACGGGAGGGGGGGGGGACAACTACTACAAAAATGCCCTTGTCATCAAGCAGTGACTCTTCAAATGAGGCCAATTTACACAACTTTATTCAAAATGGCTCATACATTCCCTGACATAAACCATTCATGAACATTTTAAGGAAAGCCAAAAAACATACCCGCAAATCTATTCAAACTTATTCTACAATTACCTACGGATTTTCATTTTGCCAAAATCGTTCATAATTTATAGACACAAAACATGCTGCTAACCCGTGTGACAACACCCAAGCCTGCAGTGCACAGCTTATTCCTTAATCTAGCCCATACTTTTATGACACAAAAACGAGTGCACAGAGTCAACACAACCAAATAATACAAACCATAACAAAAACATACTCAAAAGAAAACAACCTCTTGACAATATTTACACATGCCACTTATTACATTACCTAAAAATAGTCCCAACAGGAATAGCAAGGTCATTTACTACTTAAAACATTGATGACTCAAGTAGTGCAGTAACAATCAAAGTATTTCTTTGAAGCAGCTAACATAAAATTCCAGCTGCAGAGTATCAGAGGGATAATCCACAATTCTTAAGGATTCATAGTAATTAGTATACTCCCATGTTCCCTGAGCATTATTGAGTGGCATTATCTCACAGCTGCTGTGAAAGCAGTCAAAAGCCAGATGCATGCAGTGTTGACTAGGGCAGGACTGAGTCTTCAGCAAGGTTAAGGGAACAAGGGTAATTATATTCATAGGAGTACCTCAAAAGAACCTAAAATAGCTGTGGAGTGTCCACCCGCATGGGTACCATACCACAGGTCGGCAACCAAAGGATATTCATCTACCTAAGTACATACAAAATACTTAATCCACTGTAACAGAGGAGTAGTCCCATTTCCTGAAAATCCAAAATTTCAACTTGCGGCAAGGCCAAATTTTAGCCGAGCATCCGGTGGAGCTCCAGCGAACATATTTTCCTATGCGATTTTAGGGTACAAGACCCCTTCTCAAAAATAAATGGGTACTTAAAACTTGGGGTTTTGATGCAGTTCTACCATTATCATGAACACTTTTTTTTACCTTTCCAGATTTTTTTTATGGCCAAAAAATCCAGAAATCTGGAATTTCCGGAAAAGTTACATCTCTGCACAGTGCACATCTATGGGGAGTACCTTTTAAGGTACTCTTCCAAATGAGTTTCAACCTTAATGTTATTACTTTGGTAATTGTATCTACTTATTTCAAAGGCCAATGTGAGATCCTCAGACTCGTCCCCACAGTGCACCCCGTGAAACGTTGCAGTTTTCCTTTTATTTGGTTCAGGCAAGCAGTCTTGTCTTGCCTCTCTTGTCTTTGTTTGTCTTTCATTAGTCCTCTCAGGAAACCACCTCGAGGGCACTGCACCTGCACACTCTACCTTATGCAGTGTCCTCGTCCCACATCTTGCAATTACATACCTGCTATTATCTTAGAACAGACAGCCACCAACTTCAGCGGTTTTGTCTGATACTACTTACACAATTGTACTACCTTTATCAATTCCAATTTCAATATATATTTCACATAAAATTCATTCTTGTTATTAAAATGTCGTTGTTATTATATCATGTTTATGCTTGACTTTGGATGAAATTGAATATGAAGATGTTGGAATCATTGAAACCTTTTGAACAATAACTTACTTGGCTTGTTTATTTTTTGCTGAATTCTTCTCTTTGAAAGAAATCAACAAAAACATCAAGATTACCCATATTTCCTGCTCAGAAAACACGCAGTATTCTATGAGCAAAAATTTGATTTGCAATGATTTTTAGATTTTCTGATTTAGCAAATCACTGATTGTGCCCTTTAGTATGACAGTTGGTCAGTTGAGTGTAATCTTTTGCCATGAATCAGAAAATGCATTTTCCTAAATCCATGCATGCATGTTACAGTTCTACACTTATTCATATCATGAACACACACACATACACATTGAAGGCAATATCTTCAGTTTTAACTACCATTAAGTATGTGATATACAAACAAACAAAAAGATGCATTAAGCCATCACTGAACAGGGTAAAAGATGTTCCCCTTGCCCTCTTCCACGGAAAATTGACCACAAAATTTGCTGGCATAATTTGACATCGAATTGCCCTGTTGCCTAGCAATTGATTCGCACAAAATCTTGTCTTGTAAAATCAAGCCGGTCCGATTCAAAATCTCATCAATAGCGCATCTCTCATTATTCATTCAGTGATGGTCAGTGCCTCTACATAATCAATGAACTTACCATTAAGCCAGAACTGTAGGGATTGTGCATGTTGATTAGAGGTGAATAACTAGTGTTGATAGGGACTTTGGCCCCTAAAAAGGGCCTTAATCTGTATGGATTTGGTACCCCTACACCAAACACCTGAAATAAAGATAAGGAAATAAAGATAAGAGCAGAACAGAAAATGAATTGCAGTGCAGAACCACCACTGATGTTATTGAGGAGATCATTGGAAAGTTAATAAAAATCTTGTTAATATCAAGTAACTTAAAAGTTGGTCAGGGAGACACACACTTGAACTGAGTGGGATCAAAGGTCATTAAGGGTCACAGGGATCAAAAGTTCAGTTTACCAAAATTGCAACTCCTACAGATAAAACTGCATGGTCACAAGACTTGTGCATTCTAAAGCAGCTTGAACCCTCATAACGTTGTACTTGAACATGGGGGTCAAAAGGCGAATTAAAGGGTCACTTCCGGACTTATGTGAACAAGGTGGTTCTCGGACCAACAAAGGTCCCTCGCCCAGTGCAGTAGCTAAAGAACACGAAGCAAACAATTAAGATCTCGGAAGATTGTGATGGAAAAATGAAGTGGTTCTGAACGATAGCTCTTTCCATGCATTGACCTTCAAATTTTTGGCACTGAAACTGTAGACCACATGCACCAAGTTTCAACCTCTACAAAATGCTTTAGTGATTTGGACCTTGAATGACCCACAATACACATGACCTTAAAAATTTCGGCAATGAATGTTGACCGGTGCACTAGGTTTCATGGACCATACACAATGTGAAAAAGGCATTGACCTTGAATGACCTTGAAAGGACTACCAACATTTTTTGGCACTGAATGGTGACACACCCACCAAGTTTCATCCTCCTACCACAGGTTGATTTGCACTTGGATGACCCACATGGACATTTTTAGACCTTCCACAAAGTCAAACACTAATTGTTGACCACACCTACCAAGTATCATCCTCCTACCACATGATTATGATTTGACCTTAAATGACCCCCACACATGACCTTGAATGACCATCATTTTTTTGGCACTGAATGATGACCACACCCACCGATTTTCGCCCCCCTCCTACCACATGTAAGTGATTGGACCTTGGATGACCCGCATGACTTGAAATGACCTTCAAAAATTTGGCAATGCCTGTTGACCAAACCCACCAAGTTTCATCCTCCTACCACATTAGTGATTTGACATTAGCATGACCCCTCATGACCTTCACATGACCTTCAAAAGTATTGGCACGGAATGTTGACCACACCCACCAATTTTCATCATCCAACACAGTTGTGATTTGACCTTAGATGACCCACAGGACCTTGAAAGACCTTCAAAATTTTGGGTGACTGAATGTTGACCCACACCAACAAATTTTCATCCTCCTAACACATGTGTAAAGTGTTCTGACTTGGATGACCTAGGATGACCTTGAAATTGACCTTCAAATTGTTGGTACGAATGTTGACCACACCCACCAATTTTCATCCTCCTCCACATGTTAAGTGATTTGACCTTGGATGACCCCTAGAGTGACCTTGAAAGACCTTCAAAATTGTTGATACTGAATGTTGACCGCACCAAATTTTATCCTCCTACCACATGTTAGTAGTGATTTGATCTTTGGATGACCTCGGATGACCTTGAAATGACCTTAACAATTTTTGGTACTTGAATGTGGACCACACCCACCCACTTTATCCCCTACCATATGTTTAAGTGATTTGACCTGGATGACCTTGAAATGACCTTCCAAAATTGTTGGTTACTGAAATGATGACCACACCACCAATTTCATCCTCCTACCACATGTTATGTGAAGTGATTTGACCTTGGATGAACCCTCGCATGACCTTGAAAGACCTTCAAAATTTCGGCACTGAATGTGACCACCACCACCAGTTTCATCATTCTACCACAACAGAATAAGGTTTACAGTAATTTAACTCCATTTTGAGTATTTTGGACCCTATTGACCTTTGACATGCACATGACCCTCCTTCCGAACTCATCCGCAGCCTACTTGAGTGACAATCTATGGTGCGAAGATGGACACCCATACTTGCTCCAATTCAAAAAGCTATCATGTTGACAACGTTTATTATAGCGATTTAGCCCTATTTTTGCCCAATATTGACCCCTTTTTGACCACACATTTGCACCTTTTACCCACGTCAAAGGACCACTTTGATCACAACCCAGCATTACTCTGAGATACATATATGTTGCCAAGATGGACTTCCACACTTGCTTAGTTCGAAAGATATCGCGAGGGAAGGCACAAGACGGAAGGCTACCATCTATGTCCCCCTCGCCAAAAAAAGTTTGGCGGGGACCAAACAAAAATCTTCAAAATTTCTTATCTGAAATGCAAGGTAGCATATGGCTGAGAAACTTGACACAGGTAACTGAGGAGGTGAAACTGTGTACACAATGCCCACAGACGATTTTGAATATAGCGCCACCTCTTCTTTGTGATGTTCATATAGTAGGACATTGTTGACCACAGTGATGTATCTAGCAATGACATAATGGCGATAATTGACGGTACTGCTTTCATTGCAGAGTATGCCGCCACCAGTGCTCCACTTTTCTTGATCAAGTTGCATATCCCAATTTTGATGGAGAAGTGGGGGGAAGAGGGAAGAGAGAGAATGGCGATCGGTCACCCTCCTTTTAACTAAACAAATACTTCAAAACCATATACTTACTTGATAGGGAGACACCCCTGCACTTGTCTGAATAAATATTGTATTTCTACATTCATGGAATTCGTGCTAAGAACACTATATCAAAAAGTTGTGTTTTATATGTACACTAACATTTAACTATTAAAAAAAAAAAAAAAGCTTTGTTACGAAAGACCATACAAAAGTGAACGCACCTTTGATTTAAACCACTGAGGATTGAAGGTGACCAATTTTATTTATAAAGTATTAACTTAATTTAATGACCTTGACCCCAAAACCCCATCTGTATTGGGTCACACCAATATTTAAGTTCGCTTTGAATATGAGACTTCAAAATTTGTTTTGTAAGCTCTGTGAATTTAAAGCATCTGAACCCCATATATACAAGGTTTATATGGGATTTTGGCAGCCATTTTGAAAAACACCTTAGTTTGGACCTGTTAATAACACCTTTTGTGAATTTGTACTAAAAAATGTAGTTTTGTTTATGAATCACTCCAATAAACCTAATGTAATAAAAAGTGTCAAACATACCTCATAGATGCTTATTTAAAGGCTGACTCACGGATTTCCCAATGAGGGCCCCTCAATGTTGAACAAATAATGTTTTTTGCATGTACATAATGAGTGTCAATATACGAATCACTGTTGTGAAATAGCCTAAGCTCAACTCGAGGCATTCTTATAGAATTCACATCTTTGTTTTAAAAATTCAGGGATCCCGAATTTTTGTAATACACAGTATCCCCGATGGCACTGTTATACTGACACATAATGCTTACGACATCAAAACGAAAAAAATTCGGTTCATCTCAAACTCGGAATTGATATTTTAGTGACAATCTTTAGTTTGCTTGACTATTTACGTAATATATTTAAAAAAATATTTCAGAAATCTGAGTCAGCCTTTAACCCATACACACTTAAGGGGGGGATTTTGGCAGTCATTTAAAAAAAACGCCCCAATGAAAATTTCAGGATACAGCCTTTTCCTCCAGATATTTTTGTTCACCAGACAACTGGTCTAGAAAAACCACGTGAAATCAAAGAGTGCTAACAAAAGAAATGTTAGCCAGAAAAAAACTAGCCTGCAAAAGCACTCAAAGAGTCATTACTACATGATGCACAAACTTGGTTAATTTTGGAAATTACTAGTAAAGGTGCTTGTTCGATGTCATGTTGTATTGTTTTCTGTACTTGATATGAGTGGCTGGCACTTGCACATACTCACATAAGTACCGTGGGAACACAACTTGCGGTTTGGTGTTGTAGACGCATATGGCATGTTGAAAGCTATCAATACTGTGCTAATATGATGGTTAACCACTAAAACCGTCGGGTTTTTTTGTTTATATTTGGGAATGAATGGTTTGGTGGCTCAAACTTCAGGACGACAATGAGAAAAATACGGCCTTCATCTGTGTATCAAAAATCGATACTTTCGGGTAAATCAGAGGGTCCCAAAGACGATCGAAACACGTACCCCTTTACTTTTAAAATACTGATAAGATAATATTTTCACGTTTGTCATATATACCACAGAGCAAGTGTGATTTAACATGTGTGAAAATTAAGTATACTCAATGAATTTCAAAACCAATCAAAATGCTCTAAATCAAACAAGTGAACCAAAATAATCACATGAAAAAATCTTTTGCATTACACAAACCACCATACGACGGCAAGTAGTAAGTATAGTCCCACACATATCTCATTACCCACATTCACAAGGACTGCCTAAAAACAAAATTGGTTTACAACTGTTGGCATTGCTATCAAATCACATCGGTAGTTTCAAATCCTGTTCCAGTATCTATCTCTTTTGTCAATCTATTCACGATTTGTTTAGCTCCTGCTTATCATTTAAACAATCAAACAGAAACCCTACTAGGTATCGGTATTCAGTCAACTTCGCACATAAATTTCTAAACCCATAGGGGAATTATCTGGACAGGAACGATCACTTGTATATTAACCTTGACTTTGGATTCCCTGGGTCCATTAGTGGAAGTGGCAACATAAAAGGCTGCTCTCTTTGCTTTTCCACGAATCCCTTGTAGTAGACTCTGTCTCCCGGCATGTGTACATGTTAATGCAACACAAGGCCACCTCACCCTCCACTTTTTCTTTATGAGACTATTTCTAGATAATCACACAGTTACTACTCCTTACTTGAAAATCATCTTATTTGAAATTTAATGTATTAACCTAATAAATCAACCAAGCTCTAATAAAGACTGTTGATTTAACATGCTACAGTTATTGCAATTTTACTTTGACCTGATGAGCTTCGAAAAATGCTTGGTTCATGTACCTAACGATCTTAAAACGATGGTCGCTATGCTTTCGTGATTTCTGCACCTTTTGTTTTATTCATTTTTGCTAGATATCCTTGAAAAGCTTATCACAAAATTCGAGTTGATTCTCATCTTGCGGTTGAGTTATGAGCAATTGCTTGTTTTCCCACGGTCCCCATAGCCCTCTGTGCTTTAATTTCTGTCAGTTCACGAACAGAAAATACAAAATTGGATAATTTTCTTACAGATACTACCAAATTTTGCACGTAAGATTAGGTACACCTGATTACTAAGGCTAAACGGTTCAGAGATATAAAAATCCTCAACTTTTTATAAAAAGGCAGTCAGAGGGACAGGTTGTATCACGAATGCCCCCTTTAAGAGTAATACTATAGCTACACTAAAGCTTCTGGCAAAACCCTTGTCCATAATTCATCATCAAAACACATCAAAATAATTATTCAGAGTGCAGTGAGTTGTTCTATGTCAAATTTACAATTCTTCATTTTCCAGTATGAGTCTTTTATACTAATTAGCAGCCCAACTGAATTCAAGCTAGAAGGAAATGTGCATTCCCTGAACTGTTGTTGCTCCCTTTTATTAACATGAATTAAAAGAGAACCAGAAAGGAAAAATAGGGACATTTGTCCCAAATTTTACGGTAAAATCATGTTCAACATGCACAGCAAATCATGACCTTAGGTGACCCCTGATGACCTTTGACTGTGACATCTGTATCCCATAAGCTCTTTGTTTCGATACATAAGCATACCAAATTTGAACCTGATCCATCACTGCTGCTACAAAGCTAGAGAATATTTGAAATATGTATACCATATATACAAATTACAATTGAGTCCCTTTTCAAATTAAGCTCCACTTTGCCAGGCCTCAGCAGTCTTTACTGAGCTCAAATAACAGAACTTTGGAATTGTTGATAAATCCAAAATAGGTAACAATGTTAGATGCAAAATGACAAACTTTTTTTCTTTTAGTACATACTCAAATCAAAGAAATCATCCACACGTTTTGAAATCAATAAATAACAGCATGCCTCTAGTTGAATAAACACACAAGGGATATAACAGATGCACCATTACGTATTAAGGGGATGTGGAAGTTTTTCTTTGCAGCATCAATTTTTTTTTCTGACATCGGAGGCAAGTATTTTAACCAATCAGGGTTTAGCAAAATCAACTTCTGTGTTTACACACATCCTGCTCAACACAGTAAATACCATTTTTATGGCAACTTTAGTTTAATAAACAATTATTTTTTAATTATTTCCCCCAACTCCTTTGATGGTGCATCACTAAGATCACCTCTTCATTCTTAAGGTACAAATGAATGACACTGCAGCTTCCATAGCATACAAGTATACAATCCTTTAATATAATTGAATTGTGTGCTTCAAACATTTTAATTTTTATCCAAACTCTGGAATGGCCCTTTTAAGCTCAATTTAATGTTTTTAACAGTGCATGAACAGCATATTTGATAATCAAATGTTCATCTACAGCTGTATTTTACATGTCTAGTTTGCTACCTCAAGTTTTCAAGGTGCCAAGACCTTTTTGCATTTGAGTGCCACATTTATGGTTTTGAAATTTCATCTGGACATTTTCCTATGACTTTTGCAAACCGAAAAATCCTCAATCGTTGCTGTTCTTCTTGTTGTTATGATAAAGTCAAACATTAGCCCCCCAACCCCACCACCACCACCTATGGCATGCCACCTCTACCATCCTAGCCAGACATTTCCTGCCCATCTGTATTCTGTTGATGCATTCACATCACATGTGAACTTTGTGCATTTTCTCTTCTCAGTGCAGAAATATTTTGTAGCGTTGGGTACTGTTAGGGTTAATTAAAGGCACTCTCAGTGATTTGTTAAATCAGAATATCAAAAAAAATCGTCAAAAAATCTGATTTTTGCATGTCTGTAACAAGTACAGGTACCCTAACATATCCTGCAAATGATAAGACCAGAAGCAACCCAATAAGGACAAAATCTAATATTTTAGTCATTACTGTCCGTATGGACACTTATTACAACAAGTAATTGAATGGAGATTCATATCTTTGAACACTACCGTTATCTTCCTTTTCTGTCAATTCTCCAGTTGGAAAAAGTAACTTATGAGAATTCTACACACTTAGTCCTCACGTTTAAGCTATTCCTGCAAATTTCAAATATTTTGACTTTTTTGGGTGAATCACTAATAGTGTCTTTAATAAACTAACTGAATTTGTGTTACACATAATTTAAAGGTACTTGTTCTGATTTATGTGTATTGTGTTCTCTACTTGATATGAGAGCCTGGCACTTGCACATACACCCCATCAAGTACCGTGGGAAACAAACTTGCGGTTTTGATGGTAGACGCAATAATGCATGTTGCAAAGCCCTATTCAATACTGTGCTAATATTGATGGTTAACCACTAAAATGGCGGTTTTTTGTTTATATCTTGGGAATGAAATGGATTTGAGGGCTCAAATTTCAGGGCGAGAATGAGAAAATACGGCCTTTCATCTGATATCAAAATCGATACTACTTCCGGGTAAATCAGGGGGGTCCTAAAGACGATCGGAACACGCACCTTTAACTTCCCATGTCTGCAACAACTACAATCATGGTAAATAATAACATTATCCATTCAAGTACTACCTGCTGATTTTCACAAAAGAACTAATGTCATTTTTTAGCCAATCAGCAACAAGTTTGGAATGGCGGTAGGTTTGAAGAGGGCTAGAGCTTAAAAATTTGGAAGCTGCATCACAACTGTTATTGAGATTAATATGATGTACTTAGCCATTCAGAAAGGTTATGAAAAAGGCGGGCAGTGCTTAAGGGTTAATTCACGCCAACTTGTAAAGCTTTTGAGTTTAGAGGAAGCATTAGAGTTTTGAAAGTTAACCACAGATTCAAAATTCCAATCGATCTGCAGGTAGTCTTCCGTTTAATAAAGGTCATGGCCAATTTCAAGAAAGGGTGGCATTGTGATTGTGGCACAATCTTATGTTTAGTAATGTGATTTAAAAAAGCGTTATGTTCTAAAATTTCAATCAGTTCTGATCATGGATTTTGGGGTTATGGACAAATGTTTTGCATCAGTGTCCCCTCATGGCCACCAAATCACAAAAATGATGATATAATTTCTTTTTTTAGAAGAAATCATCTTCAACGATATAAATAGGGCACATACACATTTCAACTCAGAGCAACGGTTCATATGATAAGTCGTGGGACAAGGCTGTTGCAAACACAAAATCAGCCCTTTAAAATTGCATATAATGATTTTATCAAAGCATACAGGAATGAAATTCAGGTGCCAAAAGCCAAAATGGGTTTTGTTCTTGCACATTGAATTAAATTTTACCAACTAAGTGCTGATACACCATTTGGTAAGTAAAATATTCACTAATTTGAATTGGGAAATTCAAAAATTTTGATTGGATAGGTGCTTATTAGAAGACATTTAAATCACTTTGGTTTTCCTTTCTTTTTCTTTGTCCAGTGGATTCAGACATTTTGCAAAACCTCAAAATACTTTAATACATCTTGGCAGAGGCTTACATAATTTAAAAAGTAAAAACCTTGGCAAATTCAGGGAGGCCTGGGAGAAATGTTTGAGGGATTGGAGAAGCTCCTTGCCAGGCGAAATTTTTGCATCTGGAGGAAAATTTTGTTTCCCCCATTAAAAAAAAAATCACAAATAGTGGGAATTTTCAAAACGTATTATTGGAAATGTCAACCTTTTTTTTCCAGGCCTGTGGCTTGATTTTGTCAGTTATTTCAAGGAGAAAATCCAGCCAAGGGGAAATGCAAGTTCAGTCCAATCCTACTAATTTCGACATAATTTCTGCTACAGTTCAAAAGCGACTCTTCCTATAATAACCGGGTGATAAAGTTGAGCCGGGAACAACCACAATAACATTCCCCTTGCCTAACATTATTTCCACTCGCATGTCCGATACGTCTCATATTGCCGTGAAAATCTCAACAGACGACTAATTGGATGAGGTTGTGTGGTGTGCAGTCATATATGACAGGTGCGTTGCTTTGGGTAAGCACACAGGGCCAACCGCTAACATGTGTACATAATTATAGGTCACTGTGAGTAGAAACGATTGCTTGCTACCTGCTTGAGAGATGTCAGCGCTTAAACAAAACACAAATCCTTCTTACGCTTCACTTACAATTAACAATGGGCAACTTTCCCTTGAGGATTCTCTCTCCCATAAGCCACAGACTGAACTGATCATATACTGATTTTTTTTTAAAAAATGCACACTAAATAAATTTATCAATATGATGCAAGAAAGTGCCGATAGCTGCCATGGATATCTAACATCTGTGTGCTGCCGTGTAGAGGATAAACTCAATTTATCTTTCCTTGAGACTGTGGTTTTTGAAATGGTTTCTTCAAAGGCGACTCGCCTCCAGAAGAACCATTTCAATAGCCACAGACCAAAGACTTGACATAATAGTGTATTTCATGGGCATTTGCTGACAAAGGCATCTACTGAGCATTTATGACCTTCTTGCACTTATAAGATATGCCCTGGATGTGTATATGTGATGTGCCTCCAGCTAATTTAGTTCCCCTTTGCCACTAATATTGATTTGATAGAGACAATTTTGATGCTCCCCTATTTTTTGTATTTCATTGGTTCTGAGCAACACTGATTACCTTAGAAGTAGTAAACCAAAGTTTTAAATCCGGTTTTGTCCCCGCTACTGGGGGTGGCCGGATTCCACCTCACAATCACACAGGCAATAGTGCTGTGTGAGGCGTTTTATTGGTGAGCAAAAGATAATTTGAGCAGATGCCCTTCCTGGTTGTTAATTTGGCATAAACCGATCGACCCTAAAAACCCTGCCGACTCAAATTTTTATGTGAAAAATTACACAAAATAGAAATAACAATTCTGCCGCCTGAAAACCATGACTCACAACAATTAAAGAAAAAATTTACACACAAGACCAAAAAATATCAAAACAAGACCAACAATACATGACAAAAAAAGGATCTTTGCTAGTCATTGAAAAAGCTTTAAAAATAGTAGCATGTTGTATTCTTTTTAGAGTAAACATTGTGAATATAAAAACAAATCCGACCGACCCTCATATTTTTTTATGTTAGCGGCAAACACTTTTTTATGCTCTATCTCCTGGAAGCACAATCCAGAAGTAAAAATTGCCATAAATTAAAACAAACTATTTTTTTGGGGGGGGGGGGACTTCTTTGGGGACTTTTTTGAAAAGAAAACTCATGTGAACGTTTGTGGCGGTAACATCAATGCTTTTCTCTGTACGTTAAGTGAAACAATGTATAAAGTTCGTTCACCTGCCCCGCAAACGTAATAAATTGAAGACAGCATCTTAATGTTGGATCATAGTAGTCATGATTACATGCAAAGAAATATAACATTAATAATTTAAAGGTGCATTTCAATTTCCAGCAGACCTTCATCTTTATGGTTACTAGATATCCTTGAGTAAATTTTGGTCACTTACACAGACAGAAAATACCAAAGTGCAAATTTATTTTAAGTATATCAAATATACATGTAAGTTAAGCACACTACTATACTTAGGCCAAGGCTAACTGACCTTGCCTAACACATATTTTTTTTAAGGACAGTGTTTAACCATAGTGCTTTTGTTTTTACACAATTTCGATTTTTGCACCAGTTAAACATCAACCTGTGTTCCTATTCGTGTTACCAACAAGGTTATCCCAATGCAGACAATCCTGAGTTGTATTTTTTGCCGACTGCTATTTGACCATTTAAAAGTCACACAACCACATGGTCTTAACGGCCGGGGAATTTAAGCAACATTACACGCCGTCGGCGCAAGGCCAGCAATCGCGTCGCGTGGTGATTTTTGCTGCGTAATGAAGAGTGCGCGTGTTTTAAATGTACTTTTTTCCGCGAATGCATCTTTGGAAAAAAACGAAATAATATTTGCAAAAGTAAACAAAGCGCTAATTAAGACCATTTGAAATTTCATTTCTTTTCTTCCTTATTTCTGGAGTGAAGACAAAGGAGTTTGATTCATAGTGCGATAAAGATGTATTTCATCACTTGCACAACAATCTGACTCAATTTTGAAGTTAAAAGGTACACAAGTTTATATTGAGAAAGACAGCTTGAAATGGCGTGAAAGTCACTTTTTACTAAAATTTTTTTTTTTTAAACAATGTTCAATTTCGCAAATTTGGCAACTTTTCAGACAAGATCACTCCACCAAATACCAAAGTAAAAGGTAAGGTTTACTTTCCTACTATAGCAATCGTTTTTCTCTTTTTTTCATTTTGCGATTTCTAACTAAAGATATTAACCAATATAATCTCAATTAGAAAAGAAAGGTAAAAATCACACTTTTTTGATATTTTTTCCCCTTATATTTCGAAAAGCCTCTAGTTTTAAAAATGAAAAAACGTCCCTAGACACATTTGTCTTGTTTCTAAAAAATACATAAGAAATCATGAAAATTAAATTGTGTTTTTTGTTATGCTGTTCCTTAAAATTTTAGGGCAAAATCTTTTTTTCAGTATTTTTCTTCAACTACGTAAAGTTTACATGAATCTGAGGCCATCAGCGGTTCATCGTCCAATCTTCCTCCTAGAAATGTATACGTTACAGACACTAATCAAATTTTTGCAAGTTACACACCAAAATAGATACTCGGAAGCTCAGGGTTGACACTGCCCTTACGTAGCCATACACTGCAAATTGCTATTTGGAGAAACAATAAACGATCAATATCGTAACCTTATCTTGAAAAAATGACAGTGAAAATTATGTTTTTCTGCTAGTGAATTCATGCAGTAGTGTGTTTTCTGGATTTGGATTGAAACTCTCACGTTTTCTATATGTGGCATACCATTGCCTAAAGAAGGAAAAATATATAAATGACTTGGAATAGCATAGGGACTGGACTGACTACAACTTATTACTATGGATTTTTGAACATGAGAGATGATTATGTGAGGGTCAAAAATAGTGACAAAAGATCACTCTGCTTTCACAATAAGGTAGAAGTTTGATATAGAGTCCCAAAGTATGCAATAATGTATTTCCAGGGTTTTGAAAAAAATTACATTTCCTGAAGATAGATCACTTTGCTCACATGATTCCCACTATATCTTATGTAAAATTTCCTCCAAATGCCCAATTTTTCCCTCACATGACCAACTTTCCTGGACGGAACTCCCAAATTCCCCACTTTTTCCAGTCATTGCTACTTGACAACCACATCAAGCACATGAAGGAATCAATTGTTGTACCACATTTGCATACTTGGGACTTCTAGATGAAATGTTTCCCAAATTACACTTTGGACATTCCATTGTTGCGTTTTTGGCATCTCTATTATGGGGGAAAACAATAATCCCCCACCACCCCAGAACACTGTATACTGTTAGAGGTGCAACGAGAGATTACATATACAGGGGTCCCTAAAAAATGTGAAAATTTAATTCTTGCACTGGTGTAAAGCTTTTTTTTTTTTCTACCCAAATTTTTCTTTGGTACAAAAATTTTTAAATTCAATTGCCTAAGGAGCACATACAATCAGCCCTATGTTTTCTATTGAAATTAGCATATACAAATCACCGTTTGTTTTCCATTAAGTTCTTTCTGTACCAAAAAAAAGGTAGGGACTCTATATTAAATCACTACTATATACAACAGAAAATATGGATGACTTGAAATCTCTCGTAGCCCCTTTAAGCCATCCCTTTTAACAAAAGGGCATCATATAATGCCAATTAAAAGGTATTCCTAACCCTAACGTAAGCCGGGGGAAAGGGTTCTTCAATCCTTGCATACTACTAAAACAAAAACATGTTTCTGTAATAAGAACACACTTCATCTATAATACCAGAACATGTTACATACAGTTTTATCATTCTGAATCAGCTTAAGCTGGGCCTGACTATTAATTTATTCTGATTTTCTCTGAGGTTCACATTTCTGGTGTCTTGTAGCCCTTTTTCTGCGGATAGCCTAAAATTAAGGCATCAACTTTTCTGCACTTATAAAAATCCATTCAGCAACATCTGAGAAGCAGAAACAGGCACAAATTACAAGACCAAGTTGCTAAATTTTAAACTGTATGCCACACCAGCACTATAAATTTTGATGTCAACAGAAAACATATCAAAATCTTGTGAATTTGCATTTTTACAGCTGACCCTCCCCTTCCAGCAGCATCATGATATAGAATGCTCTAAGTATTTATATTTCATTTTCTTTGCCCTTTTATGTATTTTGTATGATAATAAATACTTAAACAGAATTCTCGCCCTTCCACACATGAAAAAACCCCATAATTTGAATGATTGGGTTGTTTTTTTAACAGAGAGTACAGTCTGGTAAAGTTGCATGTTTTTCTTTTGACTAAATAATAAAGCTGAAGTTGATTCACCGACTCCCTCTCAGGGTGTTTGGGTTTAGGCTTGAGTCTACTGCATTATTTGAGATTTAATTTTTCCCACATGTATAAGGCGATATGGTGTAGGCGGACAAATCCCTGTTTTGGTATTCATTTCAACTGTGTGGGCACCTCTGTTTGGTGCCAAATTGTTTTGTATAAAATATTTCACTCTGAACCCATGAGATGACTATGATGTGTACGAGCATGCAGGCCCTCTTCATCACATTCTTGACAGTGGCTAGTGCATGATTTAAATACAACGAATCCGACGGCGAATATTATCGCCCCTACGCCATGGGCGGCGCACTCACCATTCCGCCATGACTGTGGGCATCTTTTGCATTTTCGTTATATACACCAACGTTCACTGTTGTTACGTGTTACCACAAAGAAGTGCGATAATTTTGATCAGTTCTGACTGCAAAATCAACCCTATTTCACTGTTATCCCTTTGTATAATCATGATGGGCGGCTCAGGAAAATGTCAATTTCTTGGCTGCAAATAGCGATAAAAAGTTACAAAAATTGAAACGAACTGCGTTGAAATTCCCTCGCCATGACAACAAAATGTGAATGTCTCAGCCGTACCATATGCATCGCTTCGCAAATGCAAAACCAACCGAATCTCACCGATCTGCCAACTTCAAGAAGTGGCATGAACTTACTACTCATTTTTATTATTTTTCATTTAGTTTGCTTTAAATACGATTGTTGATTTTCCGACAAAATTCCATTTTTAAAACATGGGTTAAATTTAGTTCCCACAATGTCAACGTACATCACTACATGTAGGCCTACATTAACCAAAACAAATCAGCGTAGCCATTTCAGTCTAAATACCACATTGTAACTCACGCCCGTCTTTTCATCCTCGTGTAACTGATAGTCCAGGCGGAAGCACATTCCTGCACAAACGAGACTAATTTTGTTTATATCTCGACATCGATCACATGGACACGAAAGCGTCCTTTCTAAAAAATCAACAACCCGCATCGGAAGATGTCACGTTTTGCAGCAAACCGATCGGTCTTTGGAGAACTATTAATTTTTTTCACGTACACGGAATATATCAACATTTGTTGTTAGCTTTATTTTTGTCTGGATTTGAATTTTAACGAAAAATGATTTTTCTCACTCGGCGTTATTACCATTTTTAACACGTATTCTAACCAATAAGCGTTCATTTCTTATTCACGCAAAGTGGGCGCGATAACCTTCAATTTTTACAACAACATGGTAAGACACTTGCCCTGGAATTCCATTTTAGCCATTCGACTCATCCCTCCATAAATCCATGGAAAAATAAAACGGTGAAAATTGTGTTAAAAATTGCGAAAAATGAGGTTGTAAATTATTATTCGTGGGGGGGGGGGAGGGCGGGGGGGTTAAGCTCGTGAAAGGCAATATGCGGCGTGTTTTGTACTGTGATGGTTTTGGTTGACCAGGATGCCCCCCAGTAATCGCGGCGACGTAGAGGGTGTCCTTTCGAGGCTGCCCCGTCGGATTCGTCTATATTCATGGGCCTGAATCAAGGGGTGGCATCATGGTGGATTCCAAGGGGGCCAATCCACCCACCCTGAGAGTTTCAAAAACACGAAAAACAGGGTTGTAAGTCAATGAAATTGCATACAACACTAGGTTTTTTTTATGAGTTAATCTTGTAATGTTCGCCCCTGCCTATGATGTTTCGCCCCTCCTATGATTTTACCCTGGTGCCGCCCCTAGGCTGAATTGGATATCACACCCCCCTTAAACGATTTGACAAACAAGTTCCGAGGCAAGGAAAACATTCTATAATTTTAAAAGGTTTTTCATGAAAAAAATGTTTTCATGAAAAGATGCACACCAAAGACATGTGACTAAGAGCACTGAAGTCCTGCCTCATGTAGAAATTTATCATCATATCACTGCTACTCTTTAGTTTTTCTTAAAACAGATGATTAAATATATAGTAACACTAACTTATCAGTCCCTAAAAATTCATTGGCAAAAATACTTACTGCTCTCCAAAATCGAGCATGGGTGGTTCAAAAACTTAAGTCTAGGTTGAATGACCTGTAATAACCCGGTACGCCCAATGTTTTTACCGTGCTGCAAAAAAAAAAACAAAGAAAAGAACAATTATTCACTATGTTAATCTTCCTACAGTAAAACAACCTACACAAAACCAAGTCCCTTTGTTTACAGCAAATACTTTTTAGATGAATGTACCCTTCTGAAACAGCCATATAAGGTAGTACTGGTAGTGGTCAATTTCAAGACTTACAGAAATTTAGCTGCACCATTATTATAGATTTGAAATACAGAATTACACTTCCACATATTGTGTGTTCAATTACCGTACTGACCCGAGTATAGTCCCATGCTTGATTATTATCCCACCCCCAGTTTTGAAAGAATCTGAAGAATTGTAGAAAATCCTGTTATAATCCCACCATAAGTTTTTTGCTGGAACGCAATAGAGGGATGCAATTTTGTGTACAATCTTCACTGTTTTGGTAGTATCTGCTTGTGATTTTCTTTACAAAATGAATTAGGTTCGTGCTGTAGGTTATTTACAGGTCTTTGTTGATCACACACCTCATTTAACACTTGAAAATATCTGGAATAAGTTGAGGTCTGAAAGGCCGAAATGTTGATGTTCGTGTGTTTCATGTTATAGGATGGAGATCCCATTATAATCCCACCCCCTAAATTCAAGCTAATTTCAGGTTAAAAATAGGTGGGACTATACTAGGGTCAGTACAGTAATTGGACTCATTTTAATTATGTAATAAACTTTTCTAAATATAATAAATATGTTCATAATGAATATGTTGTTTCTACTTCTTGCATCTGACACCCTAGTATTTTTCACAGCAAATTATTTCCAAAGGCTATTTCTATCAATTTTATCCTCTCTTAGCTCAAAGAGAGTGGAGAATTGGGTATTTAAAAGCAACCTTCAAATTTTGAAAAATGGCCCAAAATATATCATGATTCTGTGATGTTGTAAAATATTAATTTTCAAATGAATAACTAACAATGCCCAAGTTAATTGAACACATAAGAGCAATCAATTTATCAAAACATGCATGGACCATGATAGGCTTGAACACAGCTTATAGCCTTTACCATGTACTCTTGCATCATCACAAGGGCAACGGTATCAGCCTCGTTGTTCTATGCCAAAATAGCAGTCGTCTCTATGATGACATGACAAGTACATGGCAGAGGCTAAAAACAGTTTATTCTCATTCTTTAACATTTTAATTCAAATAAGCTTTAATTAACAGAAATTTATGGTAGATTTTACCCAATGAATTACCAGAGCTTTTCATCTTCTCAAAAAGCTAATTGCCCTATTTATAACAACCTTAGATGATCTTTGACCACAAGTATTTCCCATACCTATGACCCAAGTTTGTAAAATTGGATTGATTGAGCCCATATTTTTTGGTTGCAGGGATGTGAGTGGCCATGTTTAAAAAACGCGGAAAATTGGGAACTTCTCGTTACAGAGCAATCGTAGACTCTTACTCCGTTGTCAGTGAGGGTTTCCGAATTTGACAGACATGCGGCATTTTCGCTACCACTAAACTATCAAGTTAGATGGCCTGTGACAAAAATCTTCTTGAATTTTACATTTTCAGGAAACCGAAACATGAATAACCATATTTTACCTCAATCACTTGCTATCAGATGCTTTTAAACAGGATTGGAAATTCCGCTTGCGACGCATGTAAAAAATCTTCCCTACTATACCGTGTGCCTTCTCTACCCAATCTTCTTCGATGAATTTTGTGTACGATTTTGTCCGAATATCTATCATATGGCAATCTACAGTCACCATAATAAATAGTACTTTGTGTCACTAACTTGATAGGTTTATTTGATCCTTAAGAAAGACTGGATGGTTTGGATTGAATTCGGTGGAAATGCTTTCGATGTGCCTGAGATCTAGCAATGGCAAAAATTAACATCATACCTGTAGGCACGATTCAAAACAAACACATTACACTACAATCACATGGAGGGCTTCTCATTACCTTCTTGATGGGAAGTGCTGTGTAAAGTTTGCAAAAATGCCTTTCAAAATAGTGTCACATTCCTGTTGTTTAAGAAATAAATGAAACAGTGGAATAAAATGATTTCCCCCGATTTGTTTTCCTTTTAAAAGGAACGCGAATTTAGATTAGGGATACAAAAACCGCGACGCGGGCAAGAGAAAAATGTGGAAATCCGCAGAAACGCGGAACTTTCACATCCCTGTGGTTGAGCTATGAGTTATCATTATCTTTTGGATCTGATATATTTTCCCACACTTGGATTCATACAAACATAATATTAATAATGGCAATTGGGACTTCCCAACATTACAATCAGGTGACACAAGGGGAAAATGAAAAGCATGCATGCACCACACGCGCACGCGCACACACACACACAGAATTTAGATAGGACTAGGGAGCAGGACATGACTTGCTCAATGGGCATTTGGGATTTTCGCACTCGGGTTACACTGAATGTTGATGCCGATTTGAATTCACTGTTGCTGTTAGGATGGCATGTCCTACCCCCCTGTTAAGATTGTCTTCCTATACAAAAACCAAGCTAACAAGCTAACATTTTGACCCTAGCACTGTTTTAGTTTCTAGCCTATCTCCCGGGAGGAAGGAAAGGGGTAAAGGAAGGAAAAGATGGGACATCTTGGGTGGGATTCGAACCAGGGGTCTCTCGGCACCCCAGTCCTATGACCAGGGATTGCAAGCCACGAGGATGTGTCTTCGTACGATGACGTCATCACATCTTTTTGGATTTAAAGCACTTTTAGCCTCGGCGAGTTTTGGATGTGTTAGGGTTAGAAACCAATTTCTTAGCTCCTCGATTTCAGCAATGCTACCATCAGATCTAGATCAGAAACAGAACCATACAACTATGGTCATATTTGAAATGACTCTTTTTTGTATTAACAAAGCTATATCAGCTGTTTGGAACAATTACAAAATATCAAGTCCTGCTTCTGTTACAGGCAACAAACACCACAATTGTTAAGCAATACATTCATAATTTGCTACTGACATTATGGTTACCTGTAATACTGTGCACAACAATAAAATCAGCACGTGATGACATCCATGTAAATAAAATAAAAATTTATTTGTTGAGTTTCAACATGAACATATGAATATACCAGCACTTCAACACTGCAGAGTGATTCCACTTCTAAATTTAAAGACTACCATACATAAGAACAATCTCTGAAGATAACAAATATTACAGTCATCTACACTGGTCCTGTGGTGGGATAGGCTTGGAGATTACTAAAAATGTTAGGTCATTCATTTGTCTAACAAAGAGTGAGATGATTGCACATTTTGTGAGTAAATATTGTACTGAAAACACATGAATATGTAGAGGGTATGTAATTTCTAGATAAAACATGTACTTGGTGCACATATTTGAGGATAAACTATAGAATTCATAGTCTGATCGAGTACATGTATGATCCCTGTGCCTGCAAAAAATTTGATGAAGTTGTTTTATTCATTTATGAATTTTCCAGTATGCAAATTAACATGGATACACACACACAAACAGATACACACATATACATATAGT
>JAMKCH010067048.1:0-13177 GCA_023653785.1 Ophioderma brevispina
TAAATGCTTGTCCATCTAATATCACTGTGTAAATAACTAAGCTAAAAACCGAAGTCCTTCATATGAAAATCACAACTTTTAAATTTGTTATAAAATAAAATGCCGGTGTTCCGGAAATGTTTGGGTTATACCTACACGGTTCCTAGGGCACTGTTTACACTGTGTCAAACATATATTTTTTTTTTACTGCATTAAAAGGAATATCCGATGCATCTGTAACTTTCGAGTTAAGCATTTTAGGCACTATCTTTAGTTCTAGATGACGATTTTTTAATTACTGCCAGCAGCACAAAAATTATATATTTCAATCTTCTGAATCCGCCTGTTGAGCAAACAAACATTTTGTTTATAACCAAATGTTTCCACCGTTACTATTTCATTTCTACACAATACTAAAATATTTTGAATCTTATTCAGATCAAGACCAATAGAGAATTTCCATTCTGATACTATGCATATGCACAACTTCTGTGTTGCAATAACACCATAAGGGTATGACAACATTAAGTGTAAATCAATTCAACTCTTATAAAATCTTACAACTTTATCTCCCAAAAAGCTTGCACATTTTCTTGTTAGTGCTCATTCAGATGAATTCAGTTTTTTTTGGGCCTCTCGGATTTAGCTGATATACTTTTACCTGTGTAAAGCATGGAATTCTCTTCACGTTCATGAATGAATAAAGTTGAAGATTTTTCTCTGTGTGGTCAATCTTGGTTCGACGTTTATTTGAAAACATGATATTCATGAGGAAGGTCTGTAATTAGTTTGCTCATCCAATTATGAAAAAAGATAGCTCCAGCTAAATCATTGATATTTGATGCCTGTATCTAACTGTAGAATTCCTTCAATAAATAGAGGCAATACCCTGGCTTAATTACCTCCCAAGATGAAATGAATCCTGAAATAATTCTTCTCCACTTTCAATTTCTTGTTAAAAGATGAATATCGCTTACCTTTTTTGATATTCTCTGTACTTTCGGTCAAAGATAAAAAATAACTTTAATTATCTTTCTCTGGAATATAGCCGTGAACTCAAGTGTCGAACAAACTGGCGGTTGGCCTGAGCAAACGCGGCAACCTCCGTATTAATTACTAGCACAGCGCTCTTACCAGGAGCGTAGATTTAATATAGGTGTTAGGTCCGAAAAGTTGTCATTGCTTTCCTATACTGTTTAACATTTTGCCGTAAATTAAGAAAACGATTTTCCCGTAAATTTACGTAAATCCGTTTTTAGGAAAACCTAAAAACAAACCACCAACCAAAAAACCATAAAAATTTTAATTACGGAAATATTTCAAAATTTCTGGCAAGCAATATTTCCGGACTTTTTTTTGGTTTCCGTAATTTTTTAATTACGGAAAATTCTGTGAAAAATACACATTTTTTTCCGTACTATGAGACCTATTTCTGTAAAATACTGCCAAAGTTCCGTTAATTGACATAAATTCTAATTTACCCTAAAAATGTCTGTAAATACTGCTGCCAGAACTTTCCCGTCAATTTACGGAAATTTTTTTTTACAGTGATAGCGGATAGCACCAGACCGGTATTACGGAAGTCCACCAGCGCACAGTGGGTTCAAGTTTGTTTTTTAACAAATGCATCTCCAGGGAGAGATAAAAGCACTATCAGTGAATTACTAAATAGAAATCGAAAACATTACTAAAAGGCAGACTTTTGCATCTCTGTAACATGTTTAGCTACCTTCACACTGCCGCGACAGTGCCAAGTCTGAAAGCAACCTAAGTACAGGATCGGATATGTAGTCATTACCGTCCGTACGGACACTTTCCTACAACACCAAACCGGAATTTAGATGCTCGTTTCTTCCTTTGAATTTTTCAGTCGCAAAAAGTGGAATTCTAAAGACTTAATATCCTATTTGACTTATTTCCTGCCCATTTAAGATATTTTTTACTTTTGAGTGCTCAATAATCACTGAAGTGGCTTAATAAATATTCATCCTTGTCTAAAAGGAGAAACCAAGTATGTATAGTTACCATTTCTAAATTGGTCAAAATATGATTAAGAAAAATGAGGTCATTGTACATATTAAAAATATTAAAAAAAAAAAAAAAAAAAAAAAAAAACAATTTTTTATTTATTTTTAAAAGTAATGTCAGTTAGCAGCAATGGGTCTCCCAGGGTTTTTTGTAGATTTTAAAGCAATCCTTTTTGGCGACTTTTGAAGAGGGCAATGTCGACCAGCAGTAAGCAGCCGTCAAAATGTTTGATCTCCCAGAGGTTATGTCATTACAGACCGGCATTATCAGCATTTTTCCTGCGATTACAAACACGGTAGTTAATGTCCGACCTGGCAGGAATTGTCAATTGCTCCTCTACAAGATTACGCTTCCAACCGGCAGTACAGCAATCCACTTTGGCGATCTCCTGAGGAGAAAATGCCACACCCACAGTAAGCAGCAGTCTAAAATTTCAATCTCCCACGGAGGGTCAGACATCAAGCATACATGTATCAACATGAAAATATCTCAAAGGAAAAACATCCAGCAAGCAGTTCCAACAATTGTAAACCAGCAGCAACATCAACCCTTCCTATGCTAACTCGATCAGCAATAATCGGCAAGGGAAAGATCACGATTTCCGATACTCAGGACGGTTTAGGGTTATTTCATATCATGTCCAAAACATGACCACCTCATGTTCTACCACTTTTGCCGTATTTAAAAGTTCATTTCTATTCGGTTTAGTCCTGCAGCTGGATATGAATTTTCTTTCTTCCGTCCATGTGTACACATACAGACAGGCATCCATCTGCATGATCACACAAGCTGTGGTGCTTCTCTCCATGTTGACCTTGGAACGTAACTTGCCCTTGGGCCGTTCCCCAAACTCGTGCGTAACCCTACGTGTATCTATCTCATGCGTATGTCCTACATCACAGACTTTTTTCCTACCGTTTTAACACAGTGCTTTTTGGACCAAATGGTCCACCTCAGGCTGACAATTATTGCACTGTAGATTTAGCGACGATTTTGTGAACGGGCCCCAGATATTAAGTAATAAAGAAAAATTTTATTTGATAAGACATATGAAATTCACTGCAAACTGACATTAAGGCCAAAAGTAGCAATGTTGGATTTGAAGACGCTAAAAAATACATGCATTTAGGAATTATATCACCTCAGTAGTCGCTAAGCCTGATTTGCCACCATTCAAAATCCCATATGTCCAAGAGTGTCTTATTGAGACACAGCAGCTTAACTACAAGCTGCTGCTCGCTGGTAAAACTGTATAACTGGAATGTGTTTGGCTTATTTCATTCAATTAAGATGTTAATGGCATGTTCAGCATTTATAAAGTCCAAAGGATGACTATTGTTTCTCTTAAAAAAATAATAACTTTTTATTTTGGTTTTGTTTTGGAGTGCACGAAATGTACTAAGTGAAAGTTTACCACTTGATTGAAACTCCGCTCCCCTCATTAAACCTTTAAAGAGAAGGATCAAACTTCTATCAACTAATGAAATCATACTGCATGTAGGTCACTAAGTGTTTACATACACCGAAACAGAGAATTCATATTTATAAATAGGAACTACAGTTTCTTATAAAAAGAGCTAAATCATGTCCACTCGAACATGCGAATCGCAATGACCTGAGAACAAGAAACTGAAACTAAACAGCTTATTTGTTGCACATTTGGTCTATTATAATAAATAATAATAATACCAAAGTCTTTGAGAAAAAATAGATGTGGCAGCACCAGCCTCCCCCCTTTTCAGTGGCGGCACCCTGGGGGGGCGGCACCAACTCATTTTTCGGGGGGGGGTGGAAGTGAAATTTTTGGCCCAATAGCTGATATTTGCAAAAAATCTGTATTTTGTCTCCTGCGGGGAGGCACTGGTGGGGGGGGGGGGCAGTGCCACCACTGCTTTTTCTGGGGATGGAGGGGCAAAGTGAACTAGGGAAACTATTCCAATTCTGAGATTTTAAACCAATTATGGCCTCAAAATCGCTGAAGTTTTTGGGCCCATCATGCACTTTAAAAAAAGGGGGATGGCCTCTCCCCAATTAACCACCCAAGGGGAATTACACTTATTTCGCAATAGTACAAACAACAAACAATAAATTTGCATAGCTTCCCTACCTGTATTAATGTTCCCAACAGTCCCAAATCATTCGTCCATTTCGTCCTTTGCATCAAGTCATAGAATCAACTCTTGCCTGAGAGTGTAGTGGTCGCCTACATATGGAAATAGAAAATGTTTGATTAAGAACACTCCTGGGAACCCGCTTTGCAGTTTTTAATGCCTTTTCAAGAGAGCACGTATAGGTCTCGGCCAGGGTCTACTCATTGTCCGAAGGTTCATTTTAATCCAAAGGCATCGCTATTTCGAAGGTTCGTTTATCGAAGGTTCCCCATTTTATTTCGAAGTTTGTTATATCCGGAAAATCATAAATACGGTTCTTTTGTTTATCCGAATAGGAAACGTTTATCTTGGGCCATTTTCCGGATCAAAGACCTCGATAAAGGAACCTTCAAATATCACAAACCTCCGGGATAAACGAAACATTCATGAATAACCACCCTCGGATAAAGAGACAAAATGTCGGATTTTTAAACTAACTTCGGATAGTCAAATTGGTATGCAGCGCATATCCGGTTTAATTGTACTACTGCGAGTCCCCCGTGCGATCCTCGATACGCTAGCCCATGCTGGCTTACGCAGTTCCATTACGCTTGACAAAAACAGATTCAGGGCGAGAATCCTTCTCGAAACGACTTCTCGTAAATTGTATTGCGGGATCACTGTTGATCTCGTAAAACTTTGATTTAACCCTTAGTGAATTAGATGATCCCCGCAAAATTCATTTTGAGAATCAAGGCTGATTCTCGCACTCTGCTACGAAATTTTACCACTGGTTTTTCGGACTTCTATCCCGGGTAATTTCCCTCATAAATCGGCGATCCTGTCCTATCATATATGTTCGTGGACCCCAAGTGCAGGATTGCCAATATCGTATTATAGGGAAGAAAAGTTTAACTTTTCCCATCAGATTTAAGCTAGCCGACAAGTTTAAATAGCTCCCGTTAAGCTTTTCCAACAAGGTTAAATCGTTGGGAGGGCAGGCCTTCGATTTATGAGGGAAATTATGGGGTAAAATAACTAGGTGAAGACAATTTTTTTAAAGTGCTAAAAACATCGATTTTTGAAATTTCGGCAAGGTTTTTGTCTCGAAAAACCACTAAAAATGAGTATTTTTATCGTACTAACCTGTATCGACGTAGCTATAAACCCGTTACTTGAAAACTAGGTTAAATTGTTGGGAGGGCAGGGCTTCGATTTATGGGCGATCCTGTCGTTGGGTCCACGATCATATACGCTATTTATGATCGTGGACCCCAACGACAGGATCGCCAATATCCTATTATTATAGGCCTACATGGCCATGATGGCATACACTCGCGGCATACACTATTATCTTGCTTGTTTTACAAACATCGATACACTGGCATGTCCATCATTTATGCCCGGAGTTTACGAGTAAACATTTCATGACATGCAAATTATGGACCATGGTAGTTGAATTCTGTACTGATAGCCATGCATATTCGCATGCTGGAGATGAATGAATTCATAACTAGTTTTCCAGGCAGAGTTTTTATCCAACTTTCAGAAATAACAACCCTCGAAACCGAGACAAATGTTCGGATTTTTAAACGAAACTTCGGATCGTCAAATTGGTATGCCGCGCAATCCGGTTTATTGTACGCATCCCCCGGTTGCTATCCTCGATACGCTAGCCCATGCTGGCTTACGCAGTTCCATTACGCTTGACAAAAACAAGAGTTTTCAGGGCGAGAATCCGATTCTCGAAAATATTCTCGTAAATTGATTTGCGGGAATCAATGTTGATTCTCGTAAACTTTTGATTTAACACTTAGTGAATTATTGATTCCCGCAAAATTCATTTTTGAGAATCAAGACTGATTCTCGCACTCTGCTACGAAATTTTACCACTGGTTTTTCGGACTTCTATCCCGGTTAATTTCCCTCCTAAATCGGCGATCCTGTCATGGGGTTCACGATCCTATATCATATATGTTCGTGACCCCAAATACAGGATTGCCAATATCGTATTATAGGGAAGAAATTTTAACTTTTCCCATTCAGATTTTAAGCTGCCGGACAAGTTTAAATAAAAAAGCCCCGTTTAAGCTTTTTTCCAACAAGGTTAAATTGTTGGGATGGCAGCCTTCGATTATGAGGGAAATTATGGGGTACAATACTAGGTGAGACAATTTTTTTTAAAGTGCTAAAAACATCGAATTTTTGAAATTTTCGCAAGGATTTTGTCTCGAAAACCCACTAAAAATGAGTATTTTTTTGTACTAACCTGTCTCGACGTAGCTGAAATCCGTTACTTGAAACTAGGTTAAATTGTTTGGGATGGCAGGGCTTCATTATGGGCGATCCTATTGTTATGGGGTCCACGATCCTATACGCTATTTATGATCGTGGACCCAACGACAGGATCGCCAATATCCTATTATTAATAGTCCTACATGGGCCATGGGGCATACACTCGCTGCATACACTATTATCGTGCTTGTTTTATACAACATCGATACCTGGCAATGTCCATCTTTATTCCCGGAGATTACTAGTAACATTTCATGACATTCATATTATGGACCAGGGTAGTTGAATTCTGTACTGATAGCTCAATGCAATTCGCATGCTGGAGATGAATGAATTCATAACTAGTTTTCTCCAGGCAGTAGTTTTTATCCAACATTGCAACATCACATATCAACACTTATTTGTTATTGTTTTTAATACCAGTAAAAGGTTTCCCCCCCGTAATCGTTTTTTGGGCAAATAATGGGAGTAAATTGGTATGTACGTACGTTTTCGTGGACTGTTTCACCGCTATGCAGAAAAGAGTCTCTGCATTCTGGAGGCCGAGTCGAAAAAATCAAAGCCCCGAATTCAATCACGTGACTCGTATTAACACTATAGTGTTAATCCGAGTGATACAAATACTAATTTTGTCGGCTCTCTTAAACACTGGTGTTAAAGTTGTAATATTAAGGCTATCTACTTACCATTTTTAACGCAAACCGACATAGATTAACAGAGCATAATTACACACAACATGTTAGTAACGGTGACAGTATTAATAGCTACGTTTCTTTTAACACACAGAGTAGCGTGTTGGCAAATTAACACTCTCTTGATTACACCCAACGCGTTTAAAGTAGGCGTTGACATTTTACAGTGTACGACATTATATCATATAGAATTATTTGCACCAAAAATAATGAAAGGTGCAGTTGCAGTTATAACTAGTCATATTGAAATGACGTCCCACGACGGGCTAGTGAGCGTAGTTTTGCAGAGCCTGCTGCCGTGCTACATCAGGCTACACCAGGTTACACACCTCGCTTGACAGTCAAATTCTATTGTTTTCAATCTCCATAGACATAGCACCAAGTACCAACAACACCTTTCATGCTCTTCTTACATTGCAAATAAGCATGTCACTACATAAAAATGCCGCATCGACCGTACTAAGTTTGTGCACAGTTGTTACAGTTTGTTTACATACCCTCTGGTATATAAAATAAGGTTAAAAAATAGTTTCTGAATTCGAAGCCTTTGCAATGCTAATATGCATTCGATTCGTTAGCAATTTAAAAAGAGCATAGCAATTATCACACGTCTCTCACATATTTAAGATTTTTGGTTTGAATATATCTGTTTTTTAAACCAAAAATTTTTTTATCCAATTACAGCACATTTTCAAGAACCACTTTATATTGATTTCACACCAATGTAATATGAATTTTAGCTCTTATGCTTCATGTCTGGGCAGCATTAAGAACTTTTGCATATCAAAAAGTGCTTGTATTTGCCTTGCTGTCTAATGTATTTGGAAGACATAAAATAGAATAAATTTCTTCCTGTCTACGCGATACCGGCTACTTGAATGCCGATTCTGAGCATAATGTAGGTAAACGTAAGTAACTCTTTTACAACGGAAGAATTGAATCAATAGTTGAATTTAATCCTGCTAATGACAGCTAATTTGGACATGCCTTTCTTAAATATATACAATGCTGATTCACTAGGTGCACACAATCATTTATATCGTTAATCTCTGAATGATGAGATGATGGACAGAAACTGCAGCTGTCATTATACTGCTTTTTTCTAGTAAAGCGAAATATTAACTTACGTTCTCCAAACTTGCGGGGTTTTTCATCAAATTTTATCCTTATCCCATAATAGCACTCAAATATGCCTGTTTTGTTGTGTAGCCTGACTAATTTTTGCACATGATCACGTATCTCTGTATTGCTCCCTACTCGGGTGAAAAGCACAAGGCTAATTACAAACATAGTCCGTTTCAGCAAGTGTTTAAATGTTCTTAGTGGGAGAATTTTAGGAGATATGTATACCCGGGTTACTATAGCAGATTGTTTATGTTAGGAGTAAAACCCATACTTTTTGAAATAACACACCCCTGAATATTAACGGGAGGATTGTTTTTGACCCGGGAGCTGTAACTTGGTCAAAAATATCTCCCTAAGTCCAAAGTCGCATCCATCCATATGAGTGAAATTTAAACGTCAGGCTTCTATCAGTGTCCAATATCAACCTTTTATAAGAATCTGTAAAATAACAGAACTGGTGAGAATCGACCCAACCGACTCAAACACCCTGGTAACAACATAACCTATTCAACACTGATTCCACGATTTCATTGGTACGAGCTATGAATCCGTGAATGAACCAACGCATACCCTAGTAGACTTGGGCCGTAGCACCAAATAACATCTGCATAACAAATTCGTCGTCCATTCAAAGGGATAAGAAAACCTGATGTAAAATTATTGATAACTTATTAACATTATCCCATCTGTTGCCGCCAAATAAAACTTGCACATTTTCTTAAAATGATAAAATGTCCATCAATTTCTCTTTCATAAATTCAGTGACCAATGGATATGTATAGACTTCCAGCAAACCATTAACTAAAGATTACAAGATTACACTTGGGCCCGGTATTCGGAGCATTGTTATACCATGTGTTATCACCTTCCACGATTCGGGTTAAAAATACCAAATAACCGTCCTCTTTCACAATAACTAACCATTTTACATATGATATAGTCTTGACCCTAAATTTTTCTTCTGAAAGCGCGGAATTTGAATACAATGAAGTTAATCAATCAGTTACGGATTTTTCTGCACAAAGTTGTTAGGTCAAAGCTTTGCCCAGCACATTTCCTGCATGATGTTTGTTTGTCTTTCTTCCTTTTCGAACTAAATGATTAAAACATGGACAAAGTTTAATTGAACACACGCACTATAGAAGCTCAAGATTTATTTATTGCGAATGAGGAAGTATTTTGCTCCTTACTGTTCATTGAAAAAGACTTAAAAATAGAGATGTGGTAACACCCTGAGTCTTTTCAAACCGCGAGACAATAAAAATGGTCCTGCACTCCCAGATGAAAAGGGATCTGAAATGTTTTTTTTCTACAACCCGCAAATCCCGTGCCGAATATTGACTTCTTTGCTCCATTGTTTGCGGTATAGTGTCTATATTGGTCACTGATATTGTGGGAAAATAAATTAAACTGACATTTTATCATTTCCAAGAAAATTTGCCATTTTATTTGCGGCAACAGACGGTTAGAATGATTTAATTATTATGATTACGGTAACACTTGGTTTCCCCCGAGCCCCTCGATAGGGACCACAAAACAACAGCATATAAAGACACATGCCAAAACCATATAGCCTATAGAGAGAATATTGTGGTATTAAAGGCAACGAAGTCTGTGTGAAAATTATAGGTATTCACACAACATTAGATTGTATTCTTTCTTTCTTACTCCAGAGTGTCTTGAACCACAACCTTGGAGTCTTGTCAATAATAATCGCTATAGGTTTTATTTTTGCTCTCCGCCGATAGCTTCGTTTAACCCATACATGTTGACCTACTCAATTTTGACTTAATATGAAATTGTTTGAAGTAGCTACACGCATCATTAACTCTCGGTCCCAACACATACACCATCAATCTCAGATTTTGTTTCTTTTTCTTTCTCCAAAAAGTTTGTATTCGTTCCACATGTCACAGCAAAATAATTTTGGCCGAACTCTTTATGTTTAGAGTCCTAGCAAGTAAATGTGCCTTTGGTTTATTGTTTTACCGAGGCCTTCTTCGTCTCACTCCTCTCTCGGTCTTGCCCTCCCCCCCCCCTTCCCAGCTCTGTTTCCCCGGTGTCCTCGCCTTCCACCTACCCCCTTTGTCCTCGGTATGTTGGCGCCGGCCTTCCTATGAACCACCCGATTTAAAAAAAAAACAAATAAATGGGTAGGAGGCACACCTTTCAAGGTCCCAGAAATGCAAATACATTTGATGTGGTTTTTGGTCACGTCTATAAGGGGCTAAAGGCATTCAAATTTTGGTTTGTGATGACATCATTAGTGAAAACTATTGATTTTCAGAGAGCATAGAAAATTTCCAGGTGACGGTAGAATCTATTCATGACACTTGACTGAAAATCAATATTTCACTAATATGTCACTGGTATGTATTCTTTTTTGGTCTGGCCCTGTTTTATTTGGAATGAAGTCCCTAAAGATTTTTAGTAAGTTTTATCATCTCCATTTCCCCTGGACCTTTAAAACCATATTACCGGGACCCGTCTGCAATTTCCTGGGCCTCGCACACCAAGGACTTTAGTGATACAGATTGGAAATTCTAAACTCGGCAAACTGGGGGTGTTCCATAAGGTGACCCACTATTTCTGAAAACACATGACATACCTTTTTCTGACAGCGAAACTTTTTTTGCATCCGGTTTCAAACTCCTGTAACTACTTGAAAAAAAGGTACTGAAAGCAAGAACGGTATACAACCTTCTGTATGAAAGAAATGAAATTGTTATGTGATCGCTATCTCATTTAATTTCATACCTATAAATAATTAGACTCTGTCACGATTGATAATTCGTTGTTGCAAACCTCATATTCAGTATTTCTGAGGCGCGGGCTTTGATGAACTGCCAAACTTGTAAAAACTGAAAATGCTACTAAAAATGCAATCATTGTAGTTAGCGTATTAAATAACTTATAATAATAATAAAAAAAAAACAGCCTGGAGGCGAGACATTGTGTCGTACCAATCTAGAGAGGCTCCTGCGAGTTGTCCTCGACTAGCTTTGAGCATTGGTTCACCTTCACTGCGAAAAAAATGGACCGCTGAGCGAGCTAGGCTAGAGGTAGCGCAAACTCCTGGCTAAGGGTTAAATGAGTAGATAAAAGTGAATCATTATAAGGCCATCAATGATTTACAGCAGCCGGTAGAGAGGAAAAATGTCCATAACTACCGATTGAAACAATCATCATGATTGATATACACATTATCCACACAAATTGGACTTGGTGCCCGTGGCATAAATAAAACTTATCAATTATATATTTGGAAAGCTGTCCTGTCCCCTTCCTCCAAGAGGTAGTTAAATTCACAAAGCCATCCATCTTTTAGCGGGCATTATGATAATCTTAAAACGATCATTTAACACCAACCAGTTTAATTTTGAGATTGTCCGTTGCTTCTCATTTTAGTAAGCATTTACTATACCACTTTACCCCTGGATGGAGTTAGCCGCAATGTGCGGGAACTCAGTACTTTAGTAAAGAAAAGGTAATCCATTCATTTGCCTTTGCAAAACACACGTGTGAAAGCTGATATAGTCCGGTAGGAGTCAAGTCCGGGGCTCCATAGACGATAACGGAAAATAAAGCGTGAAAACTAATGTTGCGTTAAGAGTCAACTGAATCGATTACCCTATTGTTCACCATTGTCCCGGACTATGAGTACGCCGGACATGGTTAATTCTACAAGGTCAACATTTCGCGTTTGTACGATTTCTAAGTGCTGACTCAAACGGAAAAATCCCGTTTACTTTGAGCAAATATCGGGGGGAAGGTTGAGATTTCTGTTGATGTCAAACTGCGAGATTGTTGGGGTACTTTATGGTATTAAAGGAGAAAAGACGAAGACCAGTAGATATACCAGATACCCAAATTAATCATGAACGGTTAGCAAAATGGTTGGCGTTTATAAACAAAACTGTATACCTGCCTGGTTGTCAATCATGTTGTTGTGTTATGTGCAAGCTTTGAGCATGATACCATGCACAGTCAGTATTAAGTCTTAGCTATATTTCTACACTAGTAGTCTCATCATCGTCTAGAAAATAAATACCTCTCCACTTCCACTTTCAAAATTTTCTGCTTTCTTCAACAGCTTGTGAGCTGGATTAGCTCGTGGAACGAGAGTACTTTCATGGGGGCATTTTCGAAGCTCAGACCGCCCGTACCTCTTTAAATATAGATTGATCTTTAAATAACTCATGGTAAAATGCGGATATTTGCGTCAATTCCTACGTTCATGCTTAAACGTGGTAGCCATCGTAGGAGGGGGCCTTTTTTCATTATTTTCATGCCTGCAGAAAATTTGACCGATATAGAAGGTAAGTCTCAAAAGTAACAAAATGACGATGGTTGAGAAATCATGTCAAGATTTGACGGTGTTTTTTTTGTGCAGGGCTTTGTCATATAGACATTCTGATGGACTGCAGAAAGAAGTTGCTAAAGCTATTTAAACATGTGGATCGTTTTTAATACACATATTATCTGGGCGTACTTACTTTTGTAACCTTGAATCGACGGTTTAATTTAAATCGGATTAGCGTCTTCATGTTATGAACGGTAAATCCTATTACAACCACTTATTACACTACCGGCTGCCAGCAGTTTGTGTCCACCACTGCAGTTCATACATAGTTATGTCAATTGTATCACAACAATCAAGGAGGGTCACCAGAAAACAGTTAATTAATGGGATGATGATAGATTGGCACCAAAACTATGTAATCTCGCTCGTGAAATAATGTCAAATTGTCAACAGTGAGAGCAATCCACGTACGAGGATGACATTCCAAGTACGAGGATGGACGATCGCCAATAGTATTTTCATGAGTACTCTTATGTTTTGAACTTTAAAGTGACAGGAGGAGATTTTTTGTGGGGAACGAAATTTCTTCAAATTTCACTGGGTCGGTTGTAGACCACCACCGGAGAACGTTTCTTCGAAGGTTTATTGGACAAACAGTGCAAAAG
>JAMKCH010067049.1:0-19046 GCA_023653785.1 Ophioderma brevispina
TTTATTTTTCTTATTTAATACGACAAAAATAATTCACTTTTTTACCCAATTTACCGGCCAATGGCACTTTGTTCATGAGCCGGCACTATTGGCTTGTACGTGTCTGTGTGTACGTTGTACGTGTCTGAAATGCTATTATCAACCAACGGCAATTATATATAAAATATAATATTTTATGTGTGTTGTTAATCCCAATTTTTAAGGTAGACAATATCAAACATCTCAACAAAAATCCTGTTGAGTATGCCTTCACACACTAGATACCCACGGTGGACATTGAAACTGACATAAAATGAAAATGAAACATCGAGGGCTTATCATTGATTAGGAAGATTTTCGGGATTGGGGAGGGGGCCCACCGCGAGGCACCGAGTGGGGGAGGCAGTGGCGGCATGCAGATGGTCAGAAGAAAAATGAAGGGAGAAAAAACTAACGGGATTTTGGCAAAAAAACAGCGAATTTGGGTCCCAAAAATCACCAAATTTGGGTAAATTGTCAGCGATTCGGGCAAAAATTATTAAAAATCTCAAATATAAAAAAAAACACCCATTGCGTACAAATTGAATGAAAAAGTGCTATTACAGAGGCTGAAAAATGGACCGATGTCTGTGGGACGACTAGTAAGGTAATTTGTGTTGAGACCACCCTCCCCCCACTGGCGTCAATGTCTATAAAATAAATCTTTATATATAGCCTACTTAAAATGGGCCATCCCCATTTTAATTCCATGCACTGCGTGTTGTAAACCAGACCTGCTGTATTAGAGATAATAGATAGATAGTATATTTACATTAGGCCTAAAAGTTTAGTCATTGCCATTCGACATCCACACGTTCTTGTGCATGTCAGTACAAACATATTACCAAGGACGCACCGAGTGTCCATTCAGTTCTGTATTCTATAAATGTCAGGGCGGAAGGTCACCAATTATTTCTTCCAAAATACGTTAATGAACATGATGCCTAATTATATGAATACAAAAATAGCTTTAACGTATTATTCAATCTGATTATGAGGTATCTTTATCTCGTCATTTTTTTTGTTTCCAAAAAATCAAATAATTTTAGAAATAATATCAAAGATGTAAAAAATCGCCTACGCGATCCGATTTAACGCGAGAACAAAAGGTCCCGATTTGTTCGTCTCAACAGAACAGTTGATGCTCATTAGAAGTCTTTTAAGAATTAAAATACGTAGTATAAATCAATCTTGAATGTTTGCAGTAGGCCTTAATATGTTTCTCTGTTATCACGCGAATACATTCATTTTTACATAGAAATAGTACACAAGGTCAACCTCGAAGGACCATGGGTAATAAGCACGAACAGGGATGAACAACTCGTACCATAGAAAACGGTATACCCTCAATTTACGTATCTACTCTTTGTCAACCCACGGGAATTCAATACGCGTCTACTACGTTTTACAAACATATTAGTATATTACAACACGTTTAATTGCACTCTAAATGAAATCTACATATCTATCAGAGTTTGAATCATAAACCCCGAGAAATCGAGAGGACCCGCGGGAGGGTATTACCTGAATCGGGTACACATTCAACATGGCGACCTCCCTGTGGTCACATGTCAGCCTCCAGGGAAAAACAACATGTCGAAGTTCGATCTTTATAGTATAGATACCTCTGATTGGTAATGGCTATAATAGGCCATCTAAATCTTAGTGACAAAATATGGATGTTGGGCTTTTCATTACACTTAGTTTGGATTCTAACACCAATGTTCTTCCAAGTCCTTTCTTGGTCGCTAAAATTTATCTCCATATAAATAAGTGAGACATGGTCTGTGCTGAGCTCAAAATGTTAAACCAATAAAGCAGCTAATGTAATGAGTTGAGATAAAAACCCAAAATAATAATAGAAAGACACTTGCATGTAAATAGTTGTCCTTGCGTCCTTTTTATGAGTTACGAGTTATAGGAAGTCAAGATAATGGTGACAAATATCAGGTGAATTAGCAAGGGCAATATAGGGCTATAAAGTAGAATGGTAGTGCGCAGATGCGATAGAACAATGATGTAAATAAAACGTTCGATAAAGTACGGCAAACAAATAGGTCTCGTAAGGTTACGCGATCAGTAATGCTTATGTTTCCCTCAAAGAGGGTGCGTTCGCAAGTTTGTCACCTGGTGTTTCGACTACATGATCAAAGGTTTAGTTGAAATATATAAGGGTAAAGAGATTCAAAGAGTTCGAACTTTCTGAAAGGTGTTCAAGATATAGCACAACATGAACAGACCAAATTATGGTACACAACCGTGCACTTTGCCAATGCTTGAAGTTGAAGAGGTTACTATGTCGTCTGAGCTGTTCGGGATCCGTCAAGACGGCAGTCTTCCTGATTAGAGTGCCTCTATACAAATGTTGCATCAAGAATCTATTAGCACAGACATTTTGAGAATCACAGGTGCAAATTTTGCATTGATTGCGATACCATGACAAAGAGGTTTAATTTAAACACGATGATAAAAGGTGAATGAAGGATTATTAAACGCTACCAAAAAGTATAAGAATTATATGTGTTATGTTCTAGACATCAGCCGCATCTCTCCGTAGACTTGACGATCACGTCGTAACGTCCTTCCTGTTTAAGTCCTGGTAAGTATAGAAATCCAACACATGACAAGCATTTCCTTTAGACCAACGGACCCTACCCCCGTGGTCTTACAATATGATGATTTAGTACTTTCTGTCGTGCACGACAGAAGTCAAAGCACGGGTTGTTCTATGGGGGACAATTACGATAGTCAGTCAAGTCAAAAACAAGGTTTGCTGTTTTCTTTTGTACTTGTTTGTCCAAGAACCTTCGGAACGTTCTTGGTAGGTGGTCTTACACTCGAACCTGTCAATTTGAGAGAAATAGAATTCTTACCTAAAAAAATCTCCTCCTGTTGTCCCTTTAAACACTTTATGTTTACCCCTGTAAAATTTTTGCACCTTATAAAACACCCAAATTACCAAGAACACATTTAAAAAACATGACAGCCGTGATTTTCAGATTCTCCATGAAATTCTGTATTGGAAAAAAAAAAAACATTGGTGTCAAAAATTGTATATGAAAAAACTAGACCAAACGATTAATTACATTTCCCCATGTAATAGTCGCCATTGGTTTTTACCAGTTACATGCGAAATCTTGATAAACATTTTGATTTTATCCCCTGCTTGAAAGAGGGGGGTATGCGGGCGCGCATTGTCCGGATGTATGATGGGTGTAAACCCCTGTGCACTCTAACTGTGAAGGTCCAACTGAGAAATAAAGCACAAGCCTATTAGTTCTGTTTACCAATTGTGAGCAGGGGAAGGGAGTAGTTGTTAGCAAGTCGAAATCACAGACCACATACAAGCATGCATAGCCCTAGAATTAGAAATTCTGGGACACATGTAATTGTATTTTATCCTAAAGAAAAGCATTATTTTTTTTTATATTGGCAAACCAGAGTGTTAAGCACTTACAGCTTATTATGATGACAATGAGTCTTACATGAAAGTATGCCATCCAAATGTGGGTTCTTTAGCCAATTTCAACTTTAATACCATATTGGTGAATAAACTTATCCACATCACCAGCCTTATAAATGGGCAAGCAATTACAATTCAGTGGCAGATTTCGACTTTGGTGCTATTAGTCTCTCCAAGTGAAAAAAAGGGGCGTCCCCGTTTTGGGGGTCCCGTTTATTACATCCCCAAAACCGGGGACCCGAAAACGGGGACCCCTCTTTTTTCAGCTTAGAGAATGAGCTCCGTGTGATTTTGTGGCCATAACGTTTCATATGGACATGACCCCAACTGATTTGTAGGTGGTCTGTACGTTGTTTTAGGTGTGTGGGTTTGGGTGTGTGGGGTACGATGTTAATATAAAGAACCCACTGCTAAAAAGAAAAACACAGCAAGTTTTATATGTAGAATATAATTATAAACTCCCATGACAGTGTTAAAAGAGAGGAAAACTGAAGATACTACTGCTAAATGAAGGGAAAATAATGGGGGTCCCCGTTTTCGGGGTCCCGTTTTATGCATTACCCTAGTGGGGAGTATAAAACGGGGAACCCGAAACAGAAATTGGACCCCAATCAACCCTTTAAACACATGTGGAATGTTTTTAATGGAGTCCCCGTTTTGGGGTCCCCGTGTTCTTGGGGTTCCCGTTTTATAAAACACACCAATGGACACCCATGAAATGAACTGAAACTTAGCTTTATACATGACAGTCATGGAGAATTATGAACATGGCGTATTGGTATATTAAAAACTGCCTTCCTTTCCACTGGTTTTTGAAACATCTACATTGAACATATATTCGAGTCAACTGACAAAACAAGGGAATGTTTCCATAAATACTCGTTGGGGGGGGGGTGGAAAATTGTGGGGAACCCTTTTAAAAAAAATTAAACTGGTCTCTAACACATTTTGCATGATAAAATATGTAAATACAACGTGATGTATGTTGCGAATGGTTCGCGCCCATGTGTGAAAAGAGGACTAGCCCGGGCAACTTGCTAGTCGCAATGACCGCAAAATCATAAATTTCTACCTTTTACTGCAGGGCCCCACGCACCGTTGCAATTTGTCTCTGCTTTTTTGTCTGAAGTATCAGGGGGGGGGGGGGGGTGGTACAAATTGTAAAGACCTTTAAAGGGGGGATCAAAACATTTTCGAGGCCTAAAAAAGGGGGATCAAAAAAATTTTGGAAGTCCGAAGCTCCAACTTTGCCAATATAATGGCCCTGCTTACTTCCAAGTTCTTGACTGAGTTTGAGCAAATTTCTTGAGACATTTTGATACTCCGGCTCCGGGCAATTGTTATTCTGGACGCAATGTTCCCACGGAAACCCTCACCGTCGGTGGCGCAGGCCCCCCCCCTTTGAAGGAAATCTCTCATTCTTTCGTATGTAAAATACCCAGGTTAATGACCTAAAATGCCCAAATATCTATGATGTAGCCATACATTGTGACATTGTAATCGCTGGAACGCCTTAGAAGGTTTCAACAGGGTTGGAACGCTGAAAAACATACGCAACAGCATACACATCCTAGCCAAAAAGTGAATTTTTGATTTTAGTTAAAGGTTCACTTCCGTGCTTCCAGCCCCACCTTCAGTGTTTATTTCCTTGTTCGCTATATTCATCCTTGAGAAAGCTTATACCTAAAATTTGATTGCTTGTGCGATCTTGCTGGTTTTTGGTGTTATGAGCAAGTCTTTGTTTGTTACCCACGGTACCATAGGCCATTTGGGGCGTAATTTCTGTCCGTTATACGGACGGAAAATACAAATTCTCGAATTATCTGACAATACGACGAACTTTTCCACCACGTAATAATATTAGGTCAACATGGATTACTAAGGCTCACGGTTCAGATGATATAAAATCCTCAACTTTTTTCATGTAAGTCGGGGGGACGAGGTTTGTTGATCACGAAATGCCCCCTTAAATGACCGTGACGTCACTAAGAACGTAATAGAGCACATCACATCGAACGCATGTTTTGTCGAGCGTTCTTCAAGTTCTCTTCAATTTTATTCAGCATTATACATGATCAGGAATGTGAAAAACAGACACGGATATTGAAAAATGGAACTTAAATAAGTATTTATAAATAGCTAATGAGATGTTAAATATGCATAGGACCACACCGCTGGACACCCCCGTGGGGGGCTTTATAAGAAATGGTGGCCCTTACTTAAATAAATGATTAATGAACAACAAGGAAAAATAAATAACTACATTTAAACTTATAAGAAAAAAAAACATATGGTCATGATTCCGTGACTGTAAAAAGGAGTGTGTAAAAAGGGAGGAAGAAAAGGCAGTAGAAGGTGGAATTTGGGAGTACAGGTATAATGACCGATATAACAGTAAGGTTAACATGTTACAGAGACGAGGAAACAAACGATAAAAAGACAAACAAGACAATCAGACTACACCAAACAAAACAAAATAGGAGAGAAGGTATAGAAAAAGTAGAAAGTGAGTGAGGTGGTCCAAAACGACTTGCTCCGGATGTTCCAAATGGCTTAGTTTGGTTAAGAATAAAAAAAAAGCGAGGTAGGATCGAGGATATAGGGAGGAGAGAATGGGAGATCAAAGAATAGAGGGAGGAAATGGGGTAAGAAGATTTAGTGGGGGGAAGGGATAGAAGAGAGGGGAAGGAAGGTAAAGAATAACAAATGATAGGATAGAAAGTCCCGCGAGAAAAGAACAAAAAAACAAAACAACATTAGGAAGGCTTTGTATGAGTCAATGTATAGATGTTTTAAGGTGTACTGTTTGAAACATTTTTTGTTGTAGATTGAGGTGATTGTGTTGGGAAGGGCGTTCCAGGTAAATTGGCGCCGTTATATAGAATATTGTGTTTTTTCTTTAGTAGTTTTGGGAAGTGGAATAGGTAAAAGGTTGGCTGTTCCTCGTGTTTTGTAACTGTGAACTTGTTGTTTGTTTGAAAAAAATTAAAAAGATTTGGGAAATTTCACCTTATGCAGTATCACTTTGTCTATATAGATCAAGTGCTGTTTGGAAGGTGTTAATTGTCGGTTAATTTGAAAGTGTTTTTTTAAAGGGAATAATAGGGTGTAGTATGGACCTGTGGGGTGAATTTAGTGATTCGTAAACGGATGGCCCTTTTTGGTGTTAGATTATTGATTGAGTCGTTGACGGGGAAATTAGAATCCCTGCAGATGCATGTTACAGTGGTAAAGTTTGTAGAACGATTTATTGTACAATGCTTTAGTGGTAATGAAGATGGTAGGTTGGTGCTATTGCTCTGTAAAATGGTCCAATTGCGTGTGAAGATTTCGTGATAACTGAGTTAATATGATTGTGCCAGGTGAGTTTGCCATCGATGGTAAACAATGAACTTATAGTGTGAACATTGCGAGATAGGTTGATGATTGTCAAATGGTAACTGTGTTTTATTGTGGTTCGTGTTGTGCGTTGATATAACCTATAATTGGGTTTTTCGAGATGTTAATGTCGTTTATAGCACGGAACCAGTTCATAATTTTGGGAGTTCGTGGTGATATTTTTCAAAGGATGAGTTAAGTAGGTTTTGGATCTGAGCGAATATGTTTGTATCGTCTGCAAAAGGAATGAGTTTGAGTGTATTAAAAGGTTTGTATGTCATTCTGTGATGAGAAGAGTAATGGACCCAGTATTGATTCTTGAGGAACTCCCACTAATATTCTGAGGTCTGTTGAAATGTTGAGTGGCAAACCCGATTGAGTACGGTCGTTGAGATAACTTCTGACACTCCAAGGCAATACCCGGACTCCATACTGGTAAGCTTATGGAGAATAATGTTTTATTGTCTATTGTATCGAATGCCTTGGAGAGGTCTCAGAAAAGATTCCCATGGTGTGATTTTGTTTTTTAAGTGCTTGGTTTCGGTAGTTGTAAGTTCAAGAAGTGCGCATTATGTTGACGTTTGGGCCCGAAACCGTCCTGTGCGTCTACGAGGAATGTTGTTTGTTTAGAAAAGTGATGAGCGATTGTGCACAATTTTTTTCGAGAATCTTTGAGAATGATTGAAGAACGGAATTGGCCTTTAGTTATTGAAATTATCTGGGTCATTTACTTTATAGAATGGAAATGACTTTGGGCGGTTTCATTCAATTTGTTAGGTACAATGCCTGTGGGTGAGAGACTCATTGAAGATGTGCATGAGCGGGGTTATTATATGTCATAGGTTTTGTTGGCAATACCCGGTCAAGTTATCTATACGGCTCTTTACCATGTTTAAGTAGGTGGGTTGCTTGTACATTTCATCGATTGTAATGGGATATAAGAAAAATGATTTTGTGTGCTGTTAGTGAGGGATGAGCATGGAAGGGAGTGGTATGTGTTGGGATTTTGGAGGCAAGATTTTTTCCCGTGTTTTGAAGTATTATTTAATGAACGACTAATGCTAGATGGTCAGTTATTTTATTGTTGTTGTGGATAAATGTAAGTTTGGGAGTTGATGCTTGATGTTTTGCTGCCTATATTTGTAATTGAGCAAGTTTCCATGTTTGTGACAAGTCCATCTTAAGAGTGGTTGAGTTTGTTTCGGTGTAGTATGTTTCCATGTGGGACAATACTTGATGAGTCCGTTCCAATGCATGAGTTTAACCAGTCACTGTTGAAGAGGGTAACCAAGGTTGATTATTCACCTCATCAAAATCATGTTCCTTAGACACCATCCATTGGGTGTTTACTTAAGGAGAATGTTGCAACCTGTCTGAGCATTATACTGATCATTAACAATTCTATCCGCACTGGTGTTTTCCCCAGCTAAGCTCCGGGAAGCTGTCGTGATACCCATTCTCAAAAAGCCTTCCTAGACAAAGAGGTGCTCAAAACCTATCGCCCTGTTTCAAATATTTGCCTACGTGTCTAGTTGATGCAGATGGAGAAACTCGTGAGTGCCCAGATAAAGGATCATCTTTGTCCAAAGACTTAATAGTCGATGGACATGTCCTTCTTGCGGTTTTTTTAGTCTCCATCGGGGGGGCCTAGGGGAAACCCAAGTGTAAAGTCCATATTATTATTACAATCATATAATGTCTGTTCCCGCAATAAAACTGGGCATCATTTTTTTCTTGAAAAATAAAATGTCACTTCCCAATTTCATTTTTTTCCCCCCAATATCAGTGACTATATGGATACACTAGACTTCAGCAACAATGGAGTTTAAGATATTCCAATCACCGCCCGGTTAGGCGGTGTAGAACACTTCAAAATTCCCTTTCATCCTGGGAGTGCAGGACCATTGTTTTATATTGGTCGCGCAGCTGAAGATATTTCAGCTGTTACGCTCGCGCATTTAGACTGAAACTTTTCAGGACAAATATTACCTCATTCACCAGATAAAAAATATTGCTTCTAAAGTGCGTGTCATTAACTTTGGCCATATTTTCATCATTTATTAGAAAAGGAATAACATGACAAAAATCATGAGGAATGTTGGCTGGGCAAACTGTGACCTAACAACTTTGTGCATAACCAAAAATCCTGTACTTATTGCTTAAACTTCATTTCTATTCATTTACCGCGTTTTCAGAAGAAAATTTGTGTCAACGACCTATATTAATGTAAAGTGTTCGTTATTGATGAGAGAGGACGGGTATTCAATGGTCGGATCCAGGAATTCGCAAAATGTCAAAATTACCGGGGGGCGAGGCATTACTGGTCGCAATAGCTCAAATGGGCTGAGTTTGCAAGAATTACAGAATTAACCGGGACTGCCCCGGCCCCCTCCGCCCCTCCCTGGAATCCGCCCCTGGGTATTTGTCACTCAACCCGCTTCGTGGAGGTGGTAACACCAGGCTATAACAATGCCCCTACATACCGGGGCCCATTGTAATATCTTTAGGCCATGGTTAGCTGAAGTCCTATACATATCCATTGGTCTCTGATATTGGGAAAAGAAATTGAGGTGACATTTTATATATTTTTAAGAAAATGTGGCCAGTTTTTTATGTGCGGTAGCAGACAGTTTTATGTGATCGTAATAATTTATATTATGATTTACACTTGGTTTTCCCCTTAGCCCACAGATGGGGGATACAGAATTTGTTATACAGTTGTTAATTGGTCCACGTCCCATGGTCTATAAATGAGAAGTTTTCAGTCAGCATACAAAGAACGACACAGCCCTGAAACGGCACTTCTGCTTGTTTTTTTCCCCAAGTACCGATATCCTCAATTCAATTTCAAACATTAAGGCAGTTGGCTATTGTGCTTTGCTAGATCTTTCTCTCTGCAAGCTTTTGATACTGGTTGCTCAGCCATTCTTTTGATAGGTTACGTGAACTTCAAAATTCAGGTACTGCCTTACAGTGGAATCGGTCTTACCTGAAAACCGCGGTTCTTTTCGTTGCCGCATTGGGGATGCAATTTCAACAAGCATCATCTCCCTTTTCGTCTTCCTCAGGTCTGTGGTCGGGCCTCTCTTTTTCATACGTACACATACTTGTCATGCTCAATCATCCGTAGAAGCACAATATTCTTACCCATACCACATGTAATCTGATAAATGTGCGCAGCTCTATTGGACATTTGATCCTAAGATTTGATGTGATTGCCAACATGCTGTCCAAAAGAACTCTCTCTTTGTATTGATAATCAGTGAGTGGATGCGTTGTAACAAACTCAAATTGAAATGATGAAAAGACAGAATTTTCATCGCATGTGTCATCCTATTAAGGAACTTACACAAACTCCTCAAAGATATTACCATCAGGGTCGGGACCGTGGATGTTCCCCAGTCCTCGGCAAATTAGAAACCTTGGTGTAGTGTTTGTCAGACACTGTTCTATGCCTGAACATTTAACGGGTCATCATGTTAAGTCTGTTTAACTTCAACCTTCGCAATATTTACCGTATCCGCCGCTTTATCACATTTGAGCGTTGTCATCATTCGTCCGTTCACTGATTTATCTCGCATTGACTATGCAATTCACTTTTTTGATGGAATGTCGGCCAGAGATCGGAGTAAACTTCAGAATTTTGGCAGAAAATATAGGCAGCCAGGCTGGTGTTTTGATCTGATAGAAGGACACAGCCACACCACTCCTTAAAAGAGCTCCATTGGCTCCCATTAGTGAGCGCGTTGTCATTAAGCTTATGCTTCTTACTTCAGGCATTCCGGGACAATTGCCATCTACTTGTCCGAATACCTCTCTTTGTATTTCCTGGCAGGCCGGATTGCGTTTCTGCAGATGACAAGACGCTCCTCACTGTTTCCCTCCTTCCCGCACAAAAAGTCAGTGGTTACAGGGCTTTCATCAATGGCGGGCCCCTATCCTATGGAACTCTTTACCTATCTCTTTTCGCCACTCCAAGTCCATTGTTACTTTTAAGAAAGCTCCTAAAATTTCATCTCTTTCCTAAGAGTTGATTGTGTGCTTAATGTGTTTTTTGTAATTGCCTCACATGATATTTAATTATGCAGCTGTTTTTCTTTTTTTAGTTTATAGTTCCGATGTTAAGTCACTTTCTCATAGTAATACACAGGTTTGGTAAAAGATGACCATGTTTTTAGGCTAAATAGTAATTACTATCTAGTTTTGTTAAAAGCCTTTGACCCTTGTTTTGAGAAGGCGCTATATCAAATAATATGCCGTTTTATGTATTGGTATTTTTGCTTTACGGATATGTGATAAGTTTTATCATTTTGTATCGTATTATATTTTTGCATAGCTGCAGGGGTGTTTTGCTTGAGGTAGCCTTATAAAGTTTTGTGTTTGTGTTTAATTGATTTGAATAATGTCCATTAGTTAGCCTAGGTTTTTTAATTAGGTTTTGAGTTTTTAGGGTTTTTCTTTGAGCGAAGCTAATCGTTGTTCAATCAATCCTCAATTTATGTCACTAGGCAAGCAGCAACGATCCAAATTTTATGATGTATAACAGCCTGTATAAGTATACCGCAAGCGGGTAACGCAAACAGAGCAAGCTCGGAAATAATGGTCACCCAAAAATATAATGTTCAAGTGGAAATTACTACTTAGAACTGAATACGCAGACAAAACAGGATAAAGACACAAGATGGGACAAAAGTGCAGACAAGATAGGACAAAACAAGTGGGACATGGACACTGGCAGCCACGCGAAAATTGAGGGGAGGTGAAAAATCAGTTAATAATGGGCAATGATCAGGCGCGATTCCAGGGAGGGGGCGGAGGGGGCGCGCGCCGCCCGGTAATCCTGCAAATTCTTGCAAAATCAAGCCCATTTTAAAAACTATTTTGGAGCAAGTTACAAACAAGCCTTTCAGAGTCAGCCCCCCGTAATTGTTGACATTTTTTTCCAATCATGCCCGGATTCCGCCATTTATATACAGCCTTATACTTTGACTTTAAAGAGTGAATAAACTAGAGTGCAACGAATTGTTTTTTTGGGGATAGAGGTTCCATAATAATGTCCCTTTTGCGTTTTTAATGGTGTTTTCTTGCGAATCGGTGTGAAAAAAAGATGGTCTAATAATTTTGAGATTGTCTTGTTCCATACTCATATGGATTGTATTTGTTTTCAAGGATGCAAGTAAGTTAGAGAAATTTCGGGTAATAAATTGTTTTTTATATTTGTACATAAAAAAGCGGCAACTTGAAGTTTATGAATATCATGAACAGTGAGTGTTTTTTAGATCAGCAAATAAGAGGGGTCATGTGCTAAAAAGGGGAATTTGTACAAATGCGAATGATGGCCTTTGGGCCTAATATGGTGGTGTTCAAAAATGACTTATTTAGATCTCCCCAGATTATATTTACAGTACATAATATGAATGTAGTACAAGACTATTGTAAAGTGTAAAAAATTGGTTAGAAGGGAAGAAACACCTTTAAGGCGATACAAAATTCCTTGTATATTTGAGACAATATTGGAAATAGAAGTTGATCTGTGTTGCTTCCCAGGTGGGAAATTAATCTATGTTACACCAAGAAATTTGTGTGTGATGCAAAAGTTAAATACTTGTGGTTTTAATAGAATTTTGCAATTTGGAAATTCAACGACTATCATACTTGTTTGGTTACATCATATAGTTGGTTTCTATTTAAGTTCAGTGACAACTTATTAGCTCTAAACCAAGTGGAGACGTGAATAAGTTCCGGTTGTTGGATTTTGTGACTAGAGTCTAAAGTCTTTGTGTGATGCTAGTAAGTTTGTATCATCCGCCAAATATGTCGAAAGAGAAAAAGTTTTTTTTTTGAAGAAATTAAACAATATCATTTATATATAAAATAAAAAGAATGGGCCCAAAATTGAGCCGTGTGGTACCTAACAGTTTAGTCATGGAATGGTGATTATAATTGTCATAGATGGTGAATTGAGTTATGTTATAGTTAGATAATTCTTAAACCACTCAAAGGCACTACCTCAAATACCATAGTGGGTGAGTTTAGACAAAAGAATTTCATGATTTATTGTATGTCGAATGCCTTTGAAAGGTCATTAGGTCATCAAACCAGGACTTCTACTGACTAAGGGATTTACAAATGATTATGAATTCATCCAATGTCAGTCGGAGAAAGAAAAAGGGAATTGGGTGAGGAATTAATATTCTTCAGTAGGTCATGAAGTCATGATTAGAGGGAGGAGGGGGGGGGCGGTTCTTTTTGTTTTTTTGGTGTGGTTTTTTTTTTGTTTTTTTTCGGGGGCGGGGGGGGGCCGTGGGTTTTTTTTTTGTTTTTTTTGGGGGTTGGGGGGTGTTTTTGTGGAGGAATTTTTGGGCTAGATTAGAACCAATGTTGGCAAAAGAGGAGTGGAAACCATGGCAATATGTTGTGGATGTGTGTTCAAAACATCATTGATATAAAATCGTGGGGGAGTTTAGTTTTGTGTGACGACCAAGGATATTATTTAATATGTTCCTGTTTGTTTGGAGTTGCCTTTATGTTGACCTAGTTTATCGGTGTAGTATTTCTTTTTGGCGCTCGGTCAAAGTGTAAGTTTGTGTCGGTAGCGTAGGTACGATTATTTTGTTTTTATTTGTGGGTCGATTACAATGATTTCTTGTACAGTTTTCTTTGTGACGTATTGAGTTCAATAAAACATGTGTATCCAAGGTTCTTTGGATTTGTCGACGGCGGGATTTAGTTATTTTGGTTATTTTTAATAGGAAAATTAAGGGTATAAATTTCATTAAACTGGTAAAAATGTGTATAGAATCATTAGGGCAAGATATATTAGAGACAAAGCCCCAGTCAACAAGGGGGGGGGGGGGGGGGGGGGGGGGGGGACTGAGTGAGTTATAAAAGGTATTAATGGTTTTTGCATGAGGGTACGTTGATTTTCTTATATAAAGTATGCTGTTGTAATATTGTCAAAGTGTAGTTTGTAATTGATGAACAGGAAAATGGTCAGTGAGACCAGCGATAAAGATACCGGACTTAATTTGATGATTCATGACATTTGAAATATGTTGTCAAGCAGACTAGCAGAATGAGGGGTAATTCTAGTAGGCCTATTAAGTAGAAGGATAGACATACTGTGATTATAAATAAAAATGTATTAGAAAGTTGTTGATGGTATTATGTTATAAATTGTAAGAAATCTAAGTAAAGACGATATGTCAAGCAGTTTTTATTTTCGTGGTTATTTTGAAGGCATTGAGTTAAAAGTCAGTAATAAATAAATCAGTGTCAGTTCTGTGGTGGCACGATAGATATTGCCAACTATTATGTGTTTTGCCAGTTTTAGAAAGCAAAATATGTTTCGATGAAAATGGATTCAGAGGGGTCAATATCATCATTAGAAATGGATTTACTAAGGTTAAGGTCATCAAGTTATTCTATAGACAAAGAGCATTGTGGATGTAGATTGCTGAGCCCCCACTCCTTCTCACTCGCGAGGAACTGAGGAGGGTGTAATCCTCAATTTCAATTACATTGGAGCCGTCCTCATAAAACCAAGTTTCTGATAAACTAATAAAGTGGAAAGTGTGATTTAAATGCAAGGACATGAATGGATATTGTCAAAGTTTTGTTCAAGCTGCGAGATTTAAATGGATAATTAATTGAAAACTCTTTGTCATGGGTGTAGGTATGCTACCATCAAATAAAGAACTGAGTTATTAAAACAATCGTGTATGTCGCGGTCATTATTAATTGTTGCGTGTTGAATAAATCAACAAGCGGAAACGGATTAGTTAAGGGCCGCATTGTGATTATAATTAATTGGTTGTCGAAAGTGAATAAGGCAAATTTAAATTTCATATCCTCAATTATATTGGTTTTAAAGGAGAAAACAATTCGCCGTACAGTTGAACAAAACCAGTGCATGGATATCGTAATCACTGTAAACACACCGCTTGATGAAGGATCGTTTACAAATACTACACAATTGTGGCTGATGAGAAAAAATACTTTTGCTAAGAATTTACAGTCACTTGCCATGGTTGCCAACATAAAAAGACAAACAAAAACAAAACAAAAAACCACACACAGCACAAAACAAAAAGGAGCAAAAATTTAAATGACTAGTGGCAAGGGTCGCACACAGGTGCCAGCCAAGATAAGGCAACTGACAGGGAACACTATAAGTTTTAAAGATATGGATCATGGAGCCTATGCATCAAGGATTAAAATCAATACATACACTGGAGTAATGAGCCAAAAAATGATAAACTAGAATTTCGCGGTCTCGGCTTTCAGGGTTCGGGTTTTATGGTTTATTTGGGACTGGTAGGGAGGGGAGGTGGTTAAATTGGGGGTTGCCAGTGGGTTCAGGTTGGCGGTGGTTGTGATGCTTCTGTTCAGAACCTATCGGTCGCTTCTGAGCCATTTGTAACCGAGGTTAAAGGTGGTGGAATTTGTATGTTGAATGGACAGAAGGAAGTTTTTCTTGCAAGTTGTTTAGATTGTTTGAATTGATGTCAAATATGGAATTGTTACTCCGTGGCGCATATTCAGGGCGACGTGCAAGTTTGTTTTAGGTTGACTGTTGACGCTCTATCTTATCTATCTTCCCATCATTACTACTCAATAGTAGAGATTGTTGTTCTAGGTGCAAAATGGTGCTTGGTCACAGGTACAAATATCAACAAAGTGTGCAGGAAGAAAAGTCTGGTGCACGTAAAAAGAGGTCTTGTGGATAGCTAGCGGAGTGTGAGTGGCCTTCAGGCGGCGACTCCGGAAAATCTCCAGTGACTGAGCTGTGAACCAGTAAAGCTGGTAGGGGGTTGTCACCAGGAGATTGCAGATGTAACTTGGAAAAAAAAATCTGTGTGGTAAGAGAATTCTACAGTGGTTGTAGCTGTGTTGTAGCGGTTGTGGTAGGACTATAGTTTGGTCTGATTATAGACATCATGCAAAGTTGTAGGGGGAAAGGATGTCCAGAACTGAAGCTGTAAGTTTGCTGACAATTGCTTGGAATATGACGTCACGGGTTTACAATAATGCAATGTCATTCGCGAACAATTCCTTTCGTTTGTTTGTTTATTTTTGATTTTAATTTATATGTATATATTTATAATAGTGTTTATTTGGTTTTATGTAATTGTAATGGTTTCATTTATTATGTATTATTAGATTTTATTGTACCATTTAGTAGCTTTAATTTGTTTATTTCAATTTTTTTATTTGTACGATTTACTTTATGAATTAATTTAGTGTGATTTTAGTTTCTTTATATTTTCATTTCGATATGTATTTATTCAAAATTTTTGTTTTTAATTGTATTTGTTGTGTATTGTGTTGTTTTTATTTTACTTATTTAGTCATCTTTATTTTGTTTAAGGTTAATTATTTAAGGTTATTTTCATTTTAACGATTATATTATTAATATTTTTGTGTATCGGCTTTGATTTTAGTATTTTTAAAATATTTTTTTATTATCCCCCCCCGTGTATTTTTATTTTCTTACATTTTGCTTTATTTTTTAGTCATTTTTGTCGTGTTTTCTTTTCTCATTTATTTGTACTGATTTTTTAAAAATTTATTTCGGGTTCCATTTATTTTATTCATTTATATTTCTATTCCTTTTGGGAGGCGCTATATAAGGTTCTGGTATATAATTTTTTTTTATGTATTTTTCTTTTTATATTTTTAACAATTTATTTAATGATATTCTAAGACTAGGGTACACGGATTTTATTTGGGTTTTTTTAAAATTAGTGGTTACTTATATTCTCATCTGTTTATTATTATTTTCGTTTTATTTTTTAATTTGTTGTATGCATTTTTTCTTTATTTCATTCCATTGCATTATTCATTTTATTTGTGTTTAATTTCTTTTGTTATGCTTTAGGCTATATGTATGACTTTTGTGATGGTCATATGCGAAAAAAAAAACATCTCTGTTACACCCAAACAATAAAAAATTCTAAAAATAACAAGCAAAGCCAATATTCTGCATTCAAAAGCTTCTAAATCCTTGGGTTTAATCCAGAGAACTTCCTCTGCATCTATTAATATTCAAATAAAGTCTCTCCCAATACTCTGTTAGACCCATAGAGCTTGGAATATTAACCAGAGGAGAATCGCGTGTATTTGGAATAGCCAAGCCCGTAACCGTTTTCTCTCACCCACAGCGCGCCGTGGTTGATGCTGCGTAAGCACGCGCGTGTCGTCACTGTTGAGTCGCAAGCACACGCATATAAATTTCTGTGCGTCACGCGATATGTTCCAGTGTTGCATTTCCATTGTTCCCATTGTCTGATCGGCCGAGTTTTCTGCAATAATTATGCGAACACCAATCGATTGAAGAAACTTAAGAAGAAACCATGCTTCTAAAATGATTCTTGCATCCCTAATGCACAAAAAGTCTCAAGATGACCCCTGTTAATTTTGCTTAGGAAAAGAGATATTTGGAGTCCGTGGATCAGCATTGGCATCAGTGTTGTTTGTTGTTTTCAACTCACTAAGTGTGACGAACGTAAAATACTTACGTGTCCCTAATATGCATAAGGACTTTTCCAAATACGACGCTACGTAAGACCAAATATGGTGGTGCCCAAAACTATGTTAATGTAGTGCGTATGCTCATTATAAACTGTTTGGGCACCTAGATTTTGGTACGCCGTTTTGCGGGAGAATCTTCGTGTCTGGGTTAATTTACGTCATTGGTTAGACCCTGTGCGGCGAATATGGAATAGCGGCTGGGATCCTTACCAGTCACGGACATAAACATCCTTGAAAAAAGTCCAAAGGAGAGAAGCCCGATTCACTACTGTACTGGGAATTTCACCCGAGAAGCTAGTGTTACCCGAAATGCTATCACCCTCGGCTTGCTAAGTCCTACAGAACGCAAAAATTCACTCGTCTTGTCTCTCTAAAATCCAACATGATGCACTTGACATCATCCAGAACTACATTCCACCCAAGACCGACAGGGCAAGAAGATGACTAACCAGCAACCAAAATCTTCACCACCAATCTTGCACCACTCGCTAACTCATTCTTTCCCAGACGTACAATAAAAGACTGGAACTGTTTAACTCAAAAAAACATTGATCAACAACAGAACGCATTTAAGTACATCTTACTCCCTATGCCTTTCTGTGACCAACCCCACCTACAGTCAAAATGCCCTTATGGAGATCTTGGGTAGGTTTTCTACCAATTACCAAGTATCATTGGTTATTTCGTCAAAAAGCTCATATCCAGGTAACCCCCCGTTATTTAGCTCGACACGTCATACCCCGGACACGACCAACAAGCATGGCAGTGTCAGAGTCATCACCTTTGGACTCCCCCGCTTATGTATCCACATGTACTCTCCCAACTACCCTGCGGTTTAAAAATCGCCCCGAGGGGAACAACCATCACTATTTGCCTTTTTTGAGCGCAACATGATTTTCACTACACGTATACGCTATTTTTAAACAAAATCCGCACTCTAGAAAAGGCAATTCTTCAGATACTTTTAAAGCAGATGATAGCTGATCTCGTACATACTTCGAAATCCAGTAAACAAATAACCCAAACTTTCCATTTAAATAAAAGCAAACAATTTTAACAAAAACACCGTTTTTTACCGAAAAAAACTCAAGCTAAGAATTAACAACCGCATTTCTAGGGCAAAACACCAGCACGACAGTAATTTGCACTTACCATTTTCACCGGCCGCGATTGTCCGACATTTACTGACATCCCCCGCGAACAAAAAACGGCCCAAATGGCCCGATTAAAGTAATATACGGTCGCTACGCGACCGATAAAATAGTACATAGCAAAGTTTATAAATACAAATAGCAGCTATGCTTGTGTCTGCATTGTTCTGTGGCATACAGTGGCAGTAAACCTGCGCATACAGAAAGGGGATTACCACTGATACTGAGGGAAGAAAGGAATGTCGAGGAATGGCAGACTAACAACCAGTGTTTAGACCTAGGATGTCCGAATAATTTGTGATTTTGGGCTACGCACATCTGGAAGGAAAAAGTTCTTCCACCATAATTTTTTAAACATTATAATTTAAAATTTGTTTGGTAATGTCAATTGCAGAAGTTGCACATTTACGAGAAAGATAACACATTGCTATATACGTCCGGCTAAGCCTTTCACTTTCCTGTTTTCGATTGGTTGAAGATGCCGATTTTTCCAGCTCATCACC
>JAMKCH010067050.1:0-13913 GCA_023653785.1 Ophioderma brevispina
ACAATATATGTCGCTATCTGCTTAACTATGTACATCGATGCAATGTTTATGCACATGCTATCAGCATCAATATCGATCTCGTGTTGTATTGTTCCAATACAATAGTTTTACGACCTGTTTTACGAGGGCGGCGATGATCATCGGTCAAAGGGATTTGGGAAGAGCTTTCTCCTTCTCTCCTACCTCCATGATTAGATGAGAGCCCACCCCTCCTGGATCCATGCACCTATGGATGGCTCAAAGACAACCAAATATTGAAAGTCCCGTACGCCTGTGACAGTACCAATTGATGTTCCACCAGCACATCCTGAAGTACATAAACTGATTTACTGTGGTTGTACAGCTGATCCTCCGTGTTCTATAGCAAAATGCAGATGTTCTTCGGCCCATCTGGCTTGCACTATTTTTTGTGAGTGTAATAGGATGGACATACTGGGTGGCTGAGGAAAGCGTGCACGCTCCTTCAATCGCACACACAGATGAGTCGGTTTAAATTTACAGTGAGAACACAATGTTCACTTATTGGCCACTGTAAAAGTCCTGCAGACAATTACCTGATATTCATATTATGTTATTCTAGTAGTGTAATCAGCGGCCATGTTGGATTAGACATTTCAGCAACTTTTTTTTTTTTAAATTTCCATATAAACAGTAGGGTTTAATGTCAAAGGGTGTCTTTGCCCCTCAAAACCTACTCAAAACCACAAAAACCAGTCTCATAAATGCTGCAGAAGCTGAGATATAAACTATTTGTATGTTGTGGTGGGCATTTTGTCGGGCAAGTTGGCGGCTATCTTGGATTCAATGTAAAGAAGGATTTGAGATGTTAGATAATGACAGAAAATTCTTCCTTGACTCCTAAAACCTAGCCAAAGCCACCAAGACTGGCTTTATAGTAGCCCAGGGAGCTGAAATATGGCCTTCTATGTGTCGTGGCGGCCATCTTGGATATTTCAAAATGCTCAAGGGTGCTGCAGTGGCATCATGCAGATCCTGAATCAGTAGGTCTTAAAGAGATAGAAACCATCAAAAAACATTGTTTGGACGATACATCCAGGTTTTGTGGTTGGGCACCAGACTATATAGTAAAGACTTGGTATAGTCAATCCGGGACAAGACCAAAGATAGTATAGCATCGTTGCAAGCATCAAAAGTGATAAACTTATGAATTCCCCTTAAGTTACAAAAATGGTCATTTGCACTTTTACAGAGCTTTTATCTGATAGGCATAACCCCAAGGTTCTTTACACACACACACACACACACAAATGCATGAACATGTCAAGAAGATAGTGTATTGAAGGCAGATTTTTAAAAACACAGGACATGGCAAAACAATAAATTCTGTCTTCTAGATAGCCTTGTTCAAGGCACTCTACCAACTTCATCCATTGGTTCACACGTCTGATGTAAATAATGTCATCATATAAGGAGAAGAGCATACCCCCCCAAAAAAACTAAAATACGGCAGGAATTCACTCTATTAAACACCTAATTTGAAGTCTCCAATTTCACCTGGCCTATGTTCCATGCTTCCACTAGCGAGTTCGATAAGTTCAACTCAGGCAGAGCGACTTGTTCAGTCGTTCAGGCTTTTTCTGCATTTGCAAAAATTTGATGAGTTTTATACAGGGAAGGTTAAAACCACAAAGCAATGTAAGGCTGTCTTCCGAGATTAATCTGCAGCTTGTTTTCATCCGGGGTTTTATGTTAGATATACAGCTTAAAAGTTTTTAGAGCATGCTCACAATCACCTGAAATCATTGGATCAAACTAACAGAAAAGCTGAATAAAAGTTAACATGATTCTTAATAATGTCACCGAGTGGATGGGTATGCATTGCGAAACCTTGCGGTCCTAAAACGGAGCCCTGAGGAACACAGTGGTTGAAAATAAGCTGCTTGGACATTTCATTGTTTAACTATCACTCGGGTACTACGATTAGTTCAATTACCTTTATCACATATCTTGGTAACCAAACATCATATGCCAAACTATATATTTTCTAATTCCCTATGATGAGACAATTTCATTTCAGATACCTTTCAACTAAATCAACAACGTTATATGACTGATCTCTTTAGATCCAAGATGGCCGCCAAACAGACTCCTTAGACTCCTTGATTTTTGTAACATAAAATTTCTTTAAGAAGATGTCGTAATGATCCTAAAAATCATGTTAGAATTTAGTTTTAAGGGGGAAAGACCCTCAAAGGGGGCTAAAAATAACAACTTTAAATTAAGGGAAAAATTACCTTTTTATTGCTTTTTGTTTGACAACAATCGGAGAAAAAAAAAAAAAAAAAAAAAAAAATAAACTAAAATACGGCAGGAATTCACTCTATTAAACACCTAATTTTGTTCAAGGCACTCTACCATGTCCTGTGTTTTTAATTATTATTATATTTATCATGTTCTATTGTCCAGTACCTGTATATAAATATTGTTGATGGACTAATAAATAAATATGAAATGAAATGAAATTTGAAGTCTCCAATTTCACCTGGCCTATGTTCCATGCTTCCACTAGCGAGTTCGATAAGTTCAACTCAGGCAGAGCGCCTTGTTCAGTCATTCAGGCTTTTTCTGCATTTGCAAAAATTTGATAAGAGTTTTATACAGGGAAGGTTAAAACCACAAAGCAATGTAAGGCTGTCTTCCGAGATTAATCTGCAGCTTGTTTTCATCCGGGGTTTTATGTTAGATATACAGCTTAAAAGTTTTTAGAAAAAAAAAAAAAAAAAAAAATTCGTTGTGTGGCCATGGGTAGGACAAAATTTAACCACCCAATAGCACCCAACATCCAACAACTGATATTTTGGCGGATTGTTTGTATCGAATTGACATTATGTGTGTATACAAGCACCCAAACTGATAATTATTCCGTGCAATATTCAAAATGTCAGCGCCCAGCACGGACGACTGGTTTTGAATGCGTTTCACCCCCTTGGGTACTACGATTAGTTCAATTACCAAGATGGCCGCCAAACAGACTCCTTAGACTCCTTGATTTTGGTAACATAAAATTTCTTTAAGAAGATGTCGTAATGATCCTAAAAATCATGTTAGAATTTAGTTTTCAGGGGGAAAGACCCTCAAAGGGGGCTAAAAATAACAACTTTAAATTTAAATTAAGGGAAAAATTACCTTTTTATTGCTTTTTGTTTGACAACAATCGGAGCGTCCGTTTAAAAGTTATGGCCAAAAAGGTGGCTTCGTGAGTCATAATTACTTATATTTCTTATGTATATTATTGTTTTCTCAAGCTGCGATATTTAATATTTTCCACTTTAAAAATATATATCTTAAGAAGTAATTTAGCTATTGATCTCTAAAACAATAATTATTATTTGACTTTTTTAGGGAAATGACCCCCATAATGGGTTCCTATGGGACTAATGAAAATATTCTAGTTCAGTGTGGAGCCCAATTTATATGCTCTAATTTGCTTTTTATCCCATCTCCATAGGGTAAATCGTTTTTGAGAAATCAGGGTGCAAGCGATGTCATATCGTAAAAATTCACTTTTGAGATATCAGCAATTTAGTATAGAAACACTGTTTTTTTTAGGTTTTTGTATATTTTAGAAATGCTATTTTACTTTCCTGATGATTTAGAAATTAAGTACTTGAATTTTCACAAATAATGGTGAAATTAGAGATCAATAGCTAAATTACTTCTTGAGATATTTTTAAAGTGGAAAATATTAAATATCGCAGCTTGAGAAAACAATAAAATACATAAGAAATATAAGTAATTTTGACTCACGAAGCCACCTTTTTGGCCATAACTTTTAAACGGACGCTCCGATTGTTGTCAAACAAAAAACAATAAAAAGGTAATTTTTCCCTTAATCTAAATTTAAAGTTGTTATTTTTAGCCCCCTTTGATGGTCTTTCCCCCTTAAGGGTGTGCATGAAATCTGCTAGAATAATTCTAGAGAAAATGCTTTTTACAAATTAGATACTGATACTGTTATAGAAAAGGCTAGACCCTTTTCGAAATGGAAAAGTTGTTTTACAGTAGACATCCATTGCCACATACTAGGATTCCCCAAAGCAAAGATATTTTACTTTGACAGGTACAATGTCTCAGTGGGTTTGCATACGACTTTTCCGATATACACTTTTAAAATTATGTTGTATCGTTATTGTCAATGTATATGATATAATTTGATAAGGATTCTTAAATGGTTCCCCTATAGCTCTGTGTGTACAATTTTTGTGTCGCCTGCCTTAAGGCAGGGAGACAGGGATCACTTTGTCCACTGTTGTCTGTTGTTGATGTTTATGAGGTCAAAAGTCGCATATCAAGGTCAAAGGTCATATGAGGCCTGTCATTCAGAACCACAAAGGCAGGGGACACTAGCGGTCCGAGGACAACAATATTTTTAATGGATTATGCTCCATATACATCGGCACATGACGCAATTAAGCGGGTGGAAGCAATTTGACCAACATATTGGAACTGCTAAGCTCTGCTAGTTCACAAGCTAGAAAGTAATTTGTTGACCTCGAAAAACCTAATCTCAATGAAATATATCAGTCTGCATATCAAAACAAACGTAGTACTGAGTCCGCATTATTGCAATTTAAAAATGACATCAACCTTGCACTTGATAACAATCAAGCTGTCTTCTTGGTCATGCTAGACTTACCTGCTGCCTTTGATACCATTGATCATGATATCCTTTTCCATCGGTTGGAAATGACTTTGGTATCAAAGGCACAGCCCTTGACTGGGTCAAATCATATGACTGGTCGCAGTGGTCGGACTTTTCATGTCAGCATTTTTGGCTCAAATTCTGATGACTACATCCTTGATTATCATTATGGTGTCCCTCAAGTATCGATCGTCGGTCCTAAGGTACTCACCATATACGCCCAGCCTATTGCCACAATAATTCGCAATTACATTATCAAATATCATCTTCATGCTGATGATATTTAGCTGTACTATACATTTGACCCCAGTATTGCAGGTGAAGCAGCTGGTGTTTTGTTCAGACTAGCCTTGTTCACCTTGTAAGGTGTGGATGAAATACATTGCTGGATGACACAGAACATGCTAATGAGACTCAATCACTCTAAAACTTGAGTTTTTTTATAGCTTCTCCTCACAACATGCAGTCCGGGGGGGCACTTGTATTCAAAGGTGGATATGATGCGTGAACAAGAAAGCGCGTAAAAAGGGTCTCTTTTTTCCAACAGGCGATACGCGAGTACATTGATTAGGGTGTCAAAACAGCAAAATATGGAAAAAAAGTATATGTTTTTTTGTAACCCTGAAATTGTGATGTACACGAGATCAAAATCATCAAAAATATTGTAATTTGGAAGTAAAGCAACATGAGCAAAGCCAGATAATAAGGGTATATTATCAACACAATGCATTGCTCACTTGTTTAGGGTAGCAACAACTGACAAAAAGACTTGTTTATGGTGAGCAAAAACACAAAAATGCTTTTTAGGAACTGTTCTTAGTTAGCCTTTTATCAAGGCTTTGATTATTTTTTAATTTGTGCGGATTCCGCCCCTCTCGGACCGCTCAAAGTTCAGCGATGCCTCGCTCCGCTCGGCCCCCCCCCCTCACGCCTTCGGCGTTCGACAACTCGCCTTCGGTGCGCTCGCTGTTGGTGGATAAAAATGCGAGGCGTCTTTGACAAAGGGGACGAGTCTTAGTCGTGGAAATAAGCTGAAATACTTGTTTAGGGTGCACATTTCGGAGTCCATATTCACGTATCATATCCCTCTTTGAATACAACTGGCACCCCCCTGCAGCAGTAGTTGTTTGAATCTGAGCCGAATATAGTTAATTCGTCTCGGGTGCAAAACCACATTTACATAGGCAAACACGGATATCTCCGTCAACTACGATCAAAAACCTTGGTACATTCGAATACAGGCTATGTCTATGTCAACCAATATTTACTGCTTTATGTCACCTGTCATAAATATCCGTACCCGCCTCTATATGATTAGAGACACTGTTAGCCATACAACGCGAACAATTGTTTTGTCAAGACTTGACTGTGCTGTCTGGGGATTGATTAGTGCTCGTTTCAGCGTTTACAGAGCTGCCCGCATTGTATATTGTGTTCCAGGGGCCTCGTCGCCCACACATCTTTCTGAGCGTCTACAATCATTCACTAGTTTAGTTACCTGTAAAAAACAAGCGCCATCATTTTCAAAAGTCATTTTGGCTATATCTATAATAAAAGTCCACTGAATGATCTGTCACCAAAATACCTTAACTGTGAAGATCTATATCCCACTCAGAGTGGTCACGTCAATCTTCTGATACTACTAGTTTGGTACTTTGGTTGTACCTAGCTCAGTGCGTTTGGCCCTAAAACTGTGAATGACATCCCACAATCATATCAGAATCTCCTCTAGTGTTAGTAGCTTTAAGTGTAACTTAAAAAAAAACTTGTACTGATGTTATTTGCTGTATACATTGTTTTCTCATCCTGCTGTTTTTAAACCAGCTGTTCGATGTGCTTGATTTTATTGGCAGTTGTCTCTCAGCTATTCCCGACTCAATGCTATCTTTGGCACATAAACACCTGAGTAATGTGACTTGATTAGACTCAAATCTTGATGGAGAGGTACAGCACTACAAAAGATGATAACATGCTGCTTGTTTGGGTGAGGTTTATATCTGTTTGAGATTTTCTTGGAATGCAGAGAGTAGATTCTTGTCAGTGACTGTTATAAACCAAGAATTCAAGTTGGTAGAGTTATTTTGGTTCAACAAAAGTGTTATATTTCCAAGAATTCCTTATGATATCGCCATGTAGACATTGCCCGGACCCGGCATTTTTAAAATGGTACACGTAGACCTCCCAATTTGAATACGGTTAATTAAAAGAAGATATATCGGTTGGAAAGACTTGTATTTCTTTTCAAAGCAAGGGTGCTTTATTGGTCAGAAACCTGTATATCTATATTGAATTATTAATTCATAACCAGTGAACATGCTCGGCCAATAGAAGGGAATGATTCCTCGTTATACTAGTGAATAATGCTTTTTTTATATTAGAACATGTTGATTTCATCCAGCATTCTGGAGTTAGAATTGGTTGGAAGCTAAGACCACATTCAACTCAGGATCATCTGCACAGGTGGGAGCTCCAACATATAATAGGAGGCCTTATTCTTGTCTAGATTTCTTATCTTCAAAGTGGTGGAGTGACGGGATCAAATTATAACAGTTATAGAGATCAGTTGAAGTCACTCTCCCTTGGTGAACAACGTGATAAAGCTTGAATGGGTTGACCAACTACCACTGTGTTGAGAGATGTTCGATGTTTCCCAAACGAAGAGACAGTCTGTATGTTTAGGAGTGTTAATGTCTGATAAAGAATGGGTGATAATTAACTACGTCAAAGGTTTGCATGCATCTCAAGAGATGTATAAGGAACCGTATACATATCATAGCCGGGCGACACAGCGTGCCACCGCACTTATGCTAATTGGTTTTGATACATTAACAACCGTTACAAATACAACAGTAGTTATAACTAGCGGGTGAAAAGCACGGCTAGATGCGGCCGATGTGCTCAATTAGCGAGGTCATATGCAGTAGGTCGTAAAAAAAGGAGGTCAACATGGTCTTGTTAAACAAGGACATAAACCAGTCTGGTCATACGAATTGACTGGTTATAACAGTTATACGTTGTGTGTATGTTGTTTGTTATGTTTTGTTTATCATTACCGAGTGGATGGCCCCGGACTGAATGCGGGTGCTATGCTTTATGAATTTTGTGAGATATGGAGATCTGCAATATCAAGAAATTAAAAAGCAAAGATTATCACGAAAAACGCTCCTTTCTTGTAAGTTGATCAAAACGTAACTAATATAAAAAAACTGGCCGTAGTTTACTTAATGTAGGGTGGGGGTAAAAAGTTTTTTACTTATTATGGAGTTCTATTTTTACAATTTTGTCTCTCAAGTGTAGGCTCCTTTCACCCCTTTTTTTGTTACTACGTTTATCCCTTCTTAAACTAAGTATAACCTTAACTGTAAAGCCGTATTTTAATATTAAATATCTTCTAAACGCTGTTCTACATTCAAGGTCTAAGTATGTTTTAAAAACTAACCAAGTTCGAGTTTAGAGTTACCAAAGAAAACGTACTCAAAACATCATAAAAAACATGTTTAGGTTGCGTGCCACGATGCCTAGTTATATCATATTACGATATCGTTCACCCTTATTTTCCATGTTTACCAATGATCCAATCTGCTGTAGAGCCTGTGCGGTTAATTATATAATATCCCGGGTAGTATTATGTTGGGATCTAGGCCTACGCGCGTACATTGCTAGAAATATATGTAAATTACATCATGAGTGACATTCAAATGGTAGTAAATGTTTGGTAAATTTACCAGATTTGTTTCATTTTTCTTAGCGGTCAAATGACCACTTTTTGCTGATTTTAAAACCTGAAGTACACTGGACAAACTACAAAACACCCTCTTCCCTCTACTGGAAATCATTTTAATAACTTGAAAAATATTATGAAGTTTAATTTTTAAAGATTTATTAAAAATCCGTAAATTACGGTACCTAATTACTGGCCCTAAATAAACATAAACATGGGGTCTAATATTTTGGTTTGTTATTCTGCATCGTTTACTGCAACAAAAGTATTATTGTGCCCTTGTCAGTGCATAGTTTATGCTGAAAAATAGTCCTTACTCGACGGTAGTAACGTCTATTCAAGCTCAAAGGTTTGGGAAAATTACGGAATTTTACCAATCAGTATTTGTAAGTTTACATTTTAGGTCCATAACACACCATCTACCTTCCATAATTTAATCTCCAACCCTAAAGTGTAAAAACAATCATCACCGAATAGGCCTGCTTACCGACCACCACTCCGGATAAGGGGATCATATTAAGGATTACTAAAACCAGGCAGGCGGCGGTTGCTGTTCCAGCCAGGCGGGCCAGGCTATGAGCATGCTCAGTGCGGTGATTCAATTATCAGCAACTGATCTGTGTAGAGATGCCGTCGGCATCAGCGCATCGTGCACTGTTTACCAAAGCAGCTCGGCTTGGCCGCATTCGAAGCTGGTGGTTATATTTAGTTAGTGTTGGAGCATGTTTTATGAGTTGACATCCACTCAGAGATTGGACTGAGCAAACACTAATTAGTCACAAAAGGTATGCTAACAAATGGCGCGTGGACAACTGAATGGGGCGGTTGTAAGTGTAGTATGTAAAATAGTTATAAAAAGTTCTTTCCCCAAACGTATAACGAAATCAGACGTGTATCTGTGAACTTTTGATGGGCATTTTACATAGGGTCAAATTTTCAAATCCTTCATCTGGACAAAAGTGGTATCAAACTGTTATAAGCATTGATCAATATAGAAAGTCAAAGTTTCCACTATTTATAGGATCTTCCGTTTTGGGTTATTTATTTCTGAGAGACGAGTAATCCCTACTTCCATCCAAAACAATCAATTTGAAAGAGTAACTTTACATCGAATTTTACCAACCGAACCTAAACATCCTAGATAGGGCAAACTATTATTTTCTGGATTTGCTCATGCATCGTACCAACAACTTCAGCACCAAGTCCATGGCATTTTGAAAAGTTTGGCCCCCTGTACAATGACCAATCAAAGTTAATGACCTATATCACGTTTTCACCTTATATCTGTAAACTGAACATCACATATGCCAACATAATATTTTCCGATACCCTATGATGAGAGAATCAGTGTAGATAATTTCAAGCTAAATCGAACTACTTTTATGGCCGACCAAAACGGACCCTGGGACAAATTTTGAATTTGGCAACATTCATGATTTCTTTAAACTGTTTAAAGAGAGTCGTAGAATGTAAAAAATGACGTGTTAGAATTTAGTTTGAAGGGGGTGGTATATATGAACACATAATCTGTCTAGACCATCGCGCAAAATTGAAGGGAAGAAACTTACTGCACACACCTTACGCTCACAATCGGTAAATTGTCAATTACTCTTAAAACAGCTTCTTTGGATCAAATATTTTACTCGCAGTATAAGATGAATGCTCCAAAGTGATTAATTTATTGCAGTATTTTTACATGATTTTTCGCTATTATTATTGCCGTGAAATGTTTTTGTGTGTGTGTGCGTGTGTGTGTGTTGTTGTAGTTGTACAGAGAGTTCCTCGAAAGTTTTTCCAGTGTGCTACTGCGCATACCGGATACCTCAGCCCTATACAGAATAAAATCAACATACACCATTATGTTTACAAGCGTCTACTATAGGCCTAAATTTGCTGATTAAATAAATAATGAATAATTGTCGTCTGGTGCACACTGGGCTTATAATTAATGGCTATGACCGACCGTACCCGGTCACCAAAAGACCTGCCCTAATTCAACGCAGTAATCGCTATTATGACAAATATGAAGATTTGTTAAGATTTTCCCTATTTGATAGTAGTAAAGTCACCAAGTTAAAACACTTTGCCCTATAAATGAATGACCTAGGATTTTTCCCCAAGTTCATATCATTCCCTTGAGGTCTTCCAAATCTGAGCATATCACTACTAGGTTTGGAAGATCGGAAGTGGCGTCGGGTTCTGGTCTAGGAAAGCCAACTTAAACCTCGTAAATACAAGTAAACATAGATATACATTTGCCTTCCTGTGTTGAATGAAATCATTTGGCTAGGTCCTGTTTTTTGATCACGGTTACCATATCAGTCACTTGCGTTTCAAATCTTAGCATATCACTGCCTAGATTTGGAAGATAGGAAGGGGTCAAGCAGTGGGTCTTCTGGTCTAGAAAGCAAGTAGGCGTGTGTGATGTTAATGACCATGTGACGACCTATATTATACTTCTCAGTTTTCATTTTGTTCTGTACAGACTTAACATCTTCCAAATCTGGCATACTAGGCTATTGGATATACAAAAAGTTTCCGTAAGTTGAACAGAAAATCTGAAATTTACCCTAAAAAGTCTGGAAATTCTGCTGCCAGAAATTTCGTAAGTTTAAAGTTATGTGTTATAGCAAAACTAAGTTGTACGTTCAAAAATTTCAATTGTAATTATAAGGTAAAAGCTTAATAATCCGCGCAAATACTGCGGACACCGACGAAAAAAATATAAAATTCAAACCGGGAAATCACACAATAATGCCAGTTTAATACAGAGAGGGAGTTGGAACCTTTGCTACTGAGCTATTTAAAAAAAAAAACAGTTTTAGTTAGTGGTAGAAGGGGGTCTCGGACCCCCTGAAAATCAAATTTTAATCAATGTCTCTATATCAGAAAAAATGCGTAAAACACGATTAGCTATGTTAAAAAAACACAAAAAATTGTACCACGTGCCATTTTTAGGTACATTTTTGCCAAAGTAGGTCGCCATTTACAGCAAAATATAGTTTTCACCGTATCTAAACAACCAAGAAATCAACAATGTTCTTCTAGAGCCATCAAGACCGTTGCCATGCATATTTGTATTGTTGTTTGCTTCGGATCCAAGATGAAGCCACATGGCCGCCTCAAAGATCTACAAAGTACAAAAGTGCCCTTTAAAATGCTGTTTTATTTAGTCGTATAGTCATAAAATGAGAAAATAAATTAGGAATATATGTCTTCGACCATAGAAACTCATACTGCCTGGTTTGCTTAGGGAGTATATTAACATTCAATATGGCGGCCAATTTGTCCGCCTTCAAATGTGTTAAAATTACCTTTATATTGTCCCAAATAGGATGAAAATTGAAGTAAAGTAGGAAGAAATGTGCGTTTGACCAATTTAAAAAACCCAAATCTAGTATTTTTGTTTGGTTAACTTATTTAAAATGAAGATGGCGGCTAATTTCACCGAGTTCAAAAGTCTTGAAAGCGGCCCTTATTCGCCGACATCTTGAATTTAAGAATACTAATGGAACAAAACTATCAGTTATGACGTTACTCATGATGTTAGACATATTTTAATTGCACTTATTATTTCTTTCTGGGTGCTATGTTAGATATATGCACAAAAATAGGAGGGTATTTTTAAGGCTTAAATTCTTTGTGAATGTGGCCCATATTGACCGCCATTTAAATTTTAACAAACAGAATTGCACGCCCCACCCAGTGTGTATTTATACTGGTCAACGCATATATCTCCTACTTTAATTCACATTTTCATCTAAAATTTGGAGGACCAATAAGGTAATTTCTAAGTTTTAACACATATTGAAGGCGGAGCAATTGGCCGCGCATACTGAATGTTTTTAATATACTCACTAAGCAAACCAGGCAGATATGAGTTTCTAATGGTCAAAGACTATATCCTTATTATTTTCTCATTTTCTGAGCATAACGACTATAAAAGCAGACATTTAGCACTTTTATACTTGTAGATCTTTAGGCGGCCATGTTGGCTACCATCTTGGATCCGAGCCACACATACAAATATGCATGGCAAGTGCCCTCTTCATGCTCTAGAAGAACATGTTTGTTTCTTGTTGTTGAGATACGTTGAAACTATATTTTTCTGTAATGGCGATCCCAATTTGCATAAATTTTACCTAAAAATGGCACGTGGGACAATTTCTTTAATTTTTTAACATAGCTATCGTTTTCTGCGCAAATTTTTTCTGATATGAGAGACATCGATTAGAATTTATTTCAGGGGGGCACGAGACCCCCTTCTACCAACTAACTATTTGGCATACCCTGTAAACCTAGGTATGTAAAAATGGGGTTGTTTAAAGGCCCATGTTGTTACCTAGCACCTATTTTTGGTTTATGGTCACTAAAAGATACTAGATCTCCCCGAGAAAAGGTTATCATGTTATTGTCAACATTGTCAGTTGATTCTGACGGTGCGATTTTGATGTTATGCGCAAACGTTTGTATCAACTGTCCCTATAGGCCACTGTGGTGGTAATTTCTGTCCGTTTTAACGAAAGAAACTACAAATTACGAATTTCCTTCAAGAGCAGTTCCGAATTTTACACTCCCGTTAGATTACCAACATCTAGACTTAGGCCAACTGTTCAGATTATATAAAAAACTCCACTTTTTATGAAAGTCGGTGAATCGAGGCTGTGGAACACGAAATGCCCCTTTAACAATACCAACTAGTTGCGTAAGAAATTAAGGGTTGCATTATGATTTGGTTTCTAAGGAGTACGCGCAAGCCGATTTTAGTAAATTCGGAGATGAACAAGCATCCATTCGTTGGCGAGTTTAGCTGCGCAGAATTCCATGAGCGTTTTTTTTTCCTCTGCTTTAACGCGATTTATCACGCGTCATAAATTGCGCGTAGAACTCTGCACCTGCAGGCTTTTTAAAAATGGCGGGAATTACATCCGTACATGTACACATTCACAGCCAATGGCGGTATCTTCGTGATCGAATACAGATAGTGCAGCGCCCGAGCCTTGAAAAGTGCTCGAGTTACCCCTCCCCACCGTACAACAAAACAACCACCTTTATTTGATAGATAAATACATAAGATTTAAGAAAATGATGGTTGTGGTTGAAATATTTGGGGCAGGGATGATTTCTATGCCGACAAATGAAATTGGGTGCAAGTTAAAAAATACAAAATAATAATAATTCGCTGTAAGGTAAAAATTACAATCTTATTTTTATGGTATCCTTTTTGTTATTGATATATTTTTTATACGTTGCATAAAGGGTTCAGGTAAACTCTTTGTGGGGACCCGTGAATAAAAAGGGCTCTTTTTTTAGGAAAAAGGTGATTTTTGGCTAAAATTCTAATCCCTTTATATATTGTATAAAACAGAAATCTATAATATAATCTCAGAGGTTGATAGTATTGCTGATGATTAAAATTATTGTTTGCTAAAAAATTAAGAAATCTTGATATTCTTAGTTTTTTATAGCTCAAAAACGTATTTTTTGACGCAAAAAAACCCCTGCCACCAAAGTTTTGACCACAACCAT